>JBAKGM010000200.1:5816564-5830756 GCA_037177215.1 Asparagus racemosus | reverse complement strand
GGACGTCTGGTTAGCGCATCACCGTCGTCTGGGAAGGAGGTGTTATCCCCTTAATCACGTAGATTATCCTTATTAAGCGTTCAGGACCATAACAATGGGCTTTTTGAATAATGTTGAAAGTGGATTTTTTTTACTTGTTTTTGAGAACCCAAAACAGAAGGTGAGGGGGCATTCTGAAGGTTAGAGTCTGGGAGGGCTATCTGAGGAACGACCATGTAAAGGGGGTGTTGATGTCAGTTATCGAACAAGGGGTTTATATGTGGATTGTAGTGGTGTTAGGGTCCTCAAGCTTCATCAGATGACTGGTTGTGGCGCCTGTTGTTCTCTCCTGCACATGAAGAGTTGGTGAGAGGCTGGAGTTGAGTTCTCCGGTTGTTTCTCCGATGATTAAGTCATCAGTTGAACTTGAGTGAGAATTTAAAAGACAAGTGGAGAAATTTAGCTCAGAGTTGTATGAGAACAGAAGAAGTTATCTAGAGCAGCACTGCTTCCTTTTATAGCAGATCGAAAAGGCAGATAGATAACTTCAGCCGAGTCCGGACAGGCAGCTGATTCGACAGGCACCTTACATATGTCGGCTGCAGGAGAGAGTGAGTCATCCAGTGCTTAATGTAAGGGCGACAGTAGGTACCTGGTGCTGACTAAGTTCCATGAGCCATAAAGATTATGGGAACTAAAAAATGATGACTCTGACAGAGCATTTACAGCGAGGGTAGTTGGTTGTCGACAGGGGGTTCAAGGACACACCGCCTCTCGACTCAGCTCCTTGAGCTGGACAACAAGTACCGCCTTTTTAGTCAGCTTCGCAAGTTGTTGTCTGGATTGGTAGGCTGAGTTTAGATGCTCGTGGTCTCGATCTAGTCAGGAGGCCGGCAAACACTGCCTTTTTAGTCAGCTACGCAAGTTGTCGGTCTATTTGGTCGGCCGCAGGAGTAGTTCGAGTCGTCCATCTTTGAATATATCTGATTAGGCATGGAATGGGACACATGTCGGCTTGAGAAGGAGGATTAACACTTAGTTATTTATAGGCTATAACAGAGGGTTTTCTTGAAATTTACCCATATGTTTTTCTATTTTGCCTTATTTGCACTTTAGCACCCCCAAAGTTTACCAATATTTTTATTTTGGTATCTCAAATTATCTTTTTAACACTTTGATACTCCAAATTTTGATCCTCTAAAGTTTAAATCCCATTTCACTTTGATACCCCGAAAATATTTCTTTGACACTTTTATAACCCAAAGTTTCAATCAAGTTGCACTTTGATACCCCCGTCCATGTTATGTTTGATTCCTACTAAATTTATATTACGTTCTTAACATGTCATATATTAGATCTCTTTTACCCAGTTGGTAAGCATGTGATACAAATTTAATAGAAAATCTAACAATATGTTGATAGGGGTAAGAAGAGAAATGAGATTGAATCTTTGGTATATCAAAATGGTAAACATGTACTTTGGGGTGTCAAAGTGAAATGACATCAAAACTTTATGGTATGAAAGTGTTGAAAAATCCTGTGGTATTAAAGTGAAAAAGTGGATAAACTTTGGGGGAATCAAAGTGAAAAATAAATCTCTATTTATTTTTTATTTTTATTTGCTTCTTTCAATTGAGCACTGGTGAGACAACATGTATGTTTTTCCTGAAATTTACAATTTAAAGGGGGTTTTCCTGAAGTAAACTACTATTTATATATGATTGTGTTGTCTTATCAGCTGCTACCAATGCACTTGTTTGTATTTCTTTTGTTCTTGATAGAGTGAAGCCACTATTTTGACCATTGCTCTTGACTGTAATTTTACTGGTTTACTATGGTTCAGTTACTATTGCTCTTTTCGTTGACATCTTGTATAGTTTTGGAAGCAATAGTAACCAATTACAATGAAATTTTCCAAAAATTTAGAAGATAGAATAATAGTAAATAGTATATAAATAATAATACTACTAAACTATTGGGTGTATTGTAACTTAAGAATAGTGGTAACTCCAATAGCTTTAGTATACAGATTAATATTATTCTTTTAACATGTAATTAACCAACAATTACTAGTTTTTGTTGTTATATTCTTAGATGTTGTTGTTGCTGACGCTTCTACTGCTGTTACTTTTTGCTATTATTGTTGTCACTGTCGCTGCTTCTCCGTCGCGTCTCCCAGTGTGCTCATGCTGAGGATAAATAGCTCAGATAGAATCATTTAGTGGATGGTTAGTCAAGCTCGTGTTTGGCGCGGTTGGATAGGAGAAGCTGAAGCATCACAATGTGTCAACTACATTAAAATTGATCAGGCACATTAAATTGACTGAATCGACCAAATTTCAACGATCTGCATCGAATTTAGAATGTTTATCGGTCAATTGGATTTGAGAAAATTTCAAGTGAACTAACCAAACCAACTGCTTTCTTAATTATCGAAAATATATATTTTCCTTTTTTTCATTAGTCCACCCGTCCCGTTCCCTTTTTTTCCTTAACTTTTATTATTATTATAATTAATTTGCCATGCTCTTTTGTTGATCCCTTAAATACACATTTTTCTTGCACCAATTTCGTAACATGTGTTTTTCTTTTGGATCAAAATAGCCCTTTTTCTTAAATTAAATAAGTCCAATCTAAAACTGAATAAGTTGAGCCGAATTAATTTCGGTTTGTTGGTTGGTTTTGAATATAAAATGGTTCATTTTGGCTTTGTCAAACTTACAAAAAATTTACCAATTGTTTAGTCACACTTACTAGCGAGGATAGGGGTGTGCAAACGGTTGGTTCGATTGGTTTTGACTAAATTTTGCCAACCTAACCAACATAAACTAAATTCCAAACCAAACTGAATTGAATCAAGTCCGTTCACTTTGGTTTGTTCGGTTTGGTTGTAAACAGTGGAGTTAGAGTGTTTTTATCTAAAAGACGACATTGTTACTCCTTCAAACCTCTCGGTCATCTCATATCCCAATTTGAAGAGTAAGCTCATCAAAGCAACTACTTTACAAAATAAAATCAAACATTAATTTTTTTTAGTACAAACATTAACTATTTAAGATATATAAAAGGGTTTGATGGTTGTGAGATGTCAACTCATTTAGCAAAATAAGTTACTAAGAGATAGTGTGGTGGTGTCCACACCTTTTAATGTAACTTTTAAGATGAGCCTCACCACATAGCCATCTTTTGATAGCTCATTTAGCAATATGAACCGCTATCTCATACCCATTTTTTCCTATATAAAAATATTAGTATAAATTATATTTTCACCTACACAAAAAACAAGAGTTTTAGGCAAATAAGTTGAGATCAGTCAGTTCGATTATTTTGCTTTTAAAATTTTCAAAATAGAACTGAAGTTTTTCTAAAACCCAACTAAACCGTTAAAATTCAGTCAGTTCGATCAATTTATTTGGTTCGGATCGAATAGTGCTCAACCCTAAGTAGGGATGTTTTAAAGGGGGGTTAGTCAAGTAGAACTCAAAACTAGAACCATGATAATTTATAAGATAAGATTTTATGGTGTTAGTCAACTAGAACTAGAACTAGAACTTGAACAAAATTTTTACAACGTTAGTTAACTAGAACTTAAAAAAATACTAAAAATAGGATAATTACACAAAATTATCCCACTTCTTTTTATTTCTTTATGAAAAAAAGAGAGTTGTTGTCTCTCAAATTATCCCAAGTTTTATATTGGAATTAGATGGTAAAAAAGAACTCTCCTATTTATTTTCTTATTTTTTATTTTTTATATTTTCTTTTTTCTCCATCCTCTTTCCTCTAAAGATCACCATCATTAGACCACAATGACATCAGATTAGATCGCGTCTCTTCTTACTAATTTCTTTATATGATATTTTCTTTTTTTTCTCCCAAATATTGTAATTATATAAATAATTTAAAAGTAAAGATATTATCCATCCTTAATTTATTAAAGAAATATTCTTGAGAGATCAGGGAACAAGATCTGGAGGAGGAAAAAAAAGAGAAAAATGTGGAAAACTATTTTTTGAACTTATACTACAATAATAATTTTAAAAAGGTATAACATATATAATAATAATGATAATTAACAATATATTATAGTCTAACACAAAAATTATTTAATAGTACTTAACATTTAAATAAACAATTATTAGTTAATAATAGTAAGTCTAAAGTGTATAAATAATATTAATATTATCAAAATACGTAAGATATATACTTTGCGATTATAAAAAATTATCCCACATTATTTATCAATCAAGATATCCTACTGCACAAAATTGTTTCAAATTATCCCAATAAAATAACCGTCTCAGTTTAACAGTTATCCCAATTATTATGAACATGTCCTGATCGACGAAAACCGCATAAATAATTAGGGTTCGGGCTAACCACAACACAAACCAAACCCGCCCCACAACTTAAAACCCCCTCTTAAATCCTAATTCCTCACTAATCTCTCTCTGTTTTTTCGCCGCCGCCTCTCTCAAACTCCAAACTGAATATTCACTCCTCGAAAGAAAGGGAGAGGACAAAGAAAACAAAAATTCTTGACATCAGTTGGAATCATCAATGGCGTTCTCCTGCTCCCATTTCTTTTCTTCCTGCTTCAAATCTCACGATCCTCCTCTCTCCATCAGCGATTCTAAGCTCCCAACCAATCTCCATACCTCCATCAAGCTGCCTCTCACTCGATCCCTCTTTCCTATCTCCATCAGGGCTCAAAAGCCTAATCGGACCTCCGGAACCCTAATTTTGTCTGCCGGCGGAAATGACAACCTCCCTCCCCCTAACGATGGCGGAGGTAATGGCGGCGGCGGAGGCGACGACGAGGACGATTATGAGGAAGCTGAGTTCGGTCCGATAATGAAGTTTGAGGAGGTGATGAAAGAGGCGGAGGCTCGAGGGGCGACGCTGCCTAGTGATATGTTGGAGGCAGCCAAATCCGTGGGAATTCGGAGATTGCTTCTTCTTAGATACCTAGATTTGCAGGTAATTTTGTGTTTTTTAGGTTAAAGTTTTGATTTTTGACGGGATTTTGTAGTTTACTGTTTGTTTGTGTTTTGAAGGGGTCAGTTTGGCCTCTTGGGATGTTGATGAGGACGTGTTCTATGCTGCGGGATCGAATGCTGGCGGATCCCTCATTTCTTTTTAAAGTTGGCACTGAGGTAACTTTTTCCCTTGAGAATTTTTTCTTTTCATTTGTGAGAAAAATTAGATTTTGACAAGTCTTTTATAAGTATTACTTTTTGATTTGTTGGGAGATAGCATTTTCAAAGAATGGACTTTCATGTTATTGAATTTTTTAATCTTTCTGACAGAATGTTGATTTAAAAGATGCAATTTTCACGAGAACTGCAATTATCTAATATTTTATTTTCAAAGAATGTACTTTCATGTCATCCTCCTCCTTTCGGCCTTCTCCCGTTCAAAACGGGGTTGTATGTAGATCAAAATGCTCCTTGTAATACTTGATAAAATTTTATGGTTGGTTCAAGTTGCCCTCTATCCTCTAAATTGGTGCCAAGTTCCATGCCAAGGAATTTATGGACATGAGAGGGACTCGCCATAATCCGGGAAGACCAATTGCCAGGTAAGAAAAAATAAATGCTTTTCCTGCCTTATTGGTTATGCATTCACTTGCAAAATAGGAATGCCTTGCTATGTTCTCTTTAACTAAGAAAAAGTTTGGGAGAAGGAAGAAAATTATGATAGGAAATCAAATTTAATTCTATGGCACAAATAGAGCCAAAGGCTGAAATAGTATTCATTACCAATCATTTTCTGTTTTAATTATCAACTCATTTATCTAATGGTGGGATCCTCATGCATTGGGCCGGCCTTTTTTAATGCATTTACCTAATTATTTTCCAGGGAAATGTAGGATCAGACTTTTTTTTGTTCCTTTCATTCATGAATTTCAAAAGAATGAATTGTTTTGGGTAATATAATGTAGTAATACACTTTTAAAGATATGATGCTTTTCATTTGCCAGTTCAAATATTTTGTTCTAATATAAAAGATTGGATTTTCAAATTTGGTAATAGTCATAAGCATTTGCATTAGGATTTATGAACTTTTCAATCTCTTCGAATTAAGGATTATTTTTCTTTAAATGTTGAATCAAGTATTGTGTTGTTAAAGTTGGAAGAAAGTTTTTTAGTGTTTTTTTTCATTTAATGAAAGATGTTCTGTTTTGGAAACATATGCAGATAGTTATAGACTCTTGCTGTGCAACATTTGCTGAGGTCCAAAAGAGGGGGAAGGATTTCTGGGCAGAGTTTGAGCTGTATGCAGCTGATCTTTTGGTGGGAATTGTTGTGGACATTGCCTTAGTTGGTATGTTGGCACCTTATGCACGTATAGGGAAGCCTTCTGTGAAGTCAGGTTTCTTTGCTTCCATGGCGCGAGCTTGTAATTCTCTTCCTAGCAGGTATCTTTTTTAAATATACAAAAGAAATCAATTCTCATTTTTCTGGTTTAGCTTGCACAACCAAACTAACAAATCCCTTTTAGCCTTTGGTTTTGTGATGTACTATCCTTTTTTAGGTTGTTGCAACATGCATATTATTTCTTAACATCGGTTGATGGCCTGTAGCTTCTTTTTGGAGTTCACTCAAGATAAAGTAGAAGAATGCGTCAATCACCTAACATATGATCATATTGGCTGGATGGAATATTTCCCTTGTCATTGTTTTTTGCTAACAATGCATCATATATATAGAGAGAGAAATAACTCAAAATTTTAATTCTTGAAAACTATTGAGATCTTGCTTTGATGAAACATACATGATGCATGGGCCTTTAACTGAGGTCTGCCAGTAGAGGTACAAAAGAATATCCATATCCGCGTATATATTCATAGCCATTAAGATGCAGATATGTTCCTAAATATCTATATCTGATAGGTTATGACTATAGTTACAGATATGTAGGGAAATATTGCTCCATATCTGAAATATCCGAATATATGTTGATCATGCAGTTGTAATTTTTTTAATCCTTAGATTAGCAGATTTGGAGTTAATTTTGATGATCAAGAGATCTAATATCAGCTTTTCAGATCTCGCGAACATATTTATGAACCCTCTTGTTTCATATCAATTATATTTGTTTCAATCTTATATGGTTTTTTCATATCCGTTTTATATCCTTATGTACATTTGCCTATATATTCATGCCTGTATCCAACTTTAGCGAATATGGATACGAGTTTTCCTTACTGAGATATATCTGTATTCATGTCCATATCCGTATCCATGACTAGTAAATGGATATTGTAAGTATCATATCCGAGGACCGAGCTGTATCCAATTCATTTGCACCCCTATCTGCCAGTGTATGTTGGAGGCCCCCCCCCCCAAAAAAAAAAAACTCCCCCATCCCCCCAAAAAAAACGCACACGCAGGAGCATAGGGCTTCTTTCTGTAATTTTACATTGTCAGAAATTTCTGTTAGCAAAAATCTGCAATGAAAATTTGTTTTGAATCACCTTACAGGGTTTGATGATAGTTTATTTTTCCTGAATTCACATTCATGACATGGTGAATTTCTTTTCTGTTAAAATGAAATACTTCTTGGTGCGGTTGCTCTTTAATCTGGACTATGATTCTTACTTCCTGATGTAGATGAGGGTGCATATTGCTATAAAATTATAGCTCTGAAGCTTGAAGCTTTAGATTCTACAATAACTAATTCTCTGAGGAAAAATAAGCAAGGAGAAAATATTCCAATTCAATTTGTAATCACTTATTATATTGCTTAGTTGAGTGAGATGAAGTTGATTTTTGACCTTGAATTTGCAATGGTGCCTGTGTAGCTTTTGAGCATTAACATGAAGTAAACCTAAGGCACAAAACCCTGATTGTCTTGTTTGGTTCATGTAAACAAGTGATCAATAGGTGTAGTGTGATAAGGCCCTAGTAGCGCTATGGGCATTTTCCATTTAATTATTTTGGATGCAACTTGAATTGACTTAGGAACTCTCTTATCTTATAGTGTCTTCGAAGCTGAAAGGCCAGGATGTAAGTTTTCTGTTCAACAAAGGATCGGTACATATTTTTACAAGGTAATTTATTAACGGCATCCAAATGATTCTTGAATATTCCTGGATCAGCGCAGGATCTGAATCTTTCTCAAATGTGGTTTTAATGTTAATTGATCCTTTGTATTACTTTGTTGTAAGATAACGATCTCCTTACATGTTTCTGGATTTGATGCAGGGAGTTTTGTATGGTACAGTTGGATTTGTATGTGGCATTGTAGGCCAAGGCATCGCTAATTTGATTATGACTGCAAAGCGGTATGTTTGCTCTTCAGCTTTGCATACATGCATTTATGTGGATATTAGCATTTTGGATTACGTCTTTACTGTTTCTCATAAAAATTCCACTCTTTCCTATGTTTGATTTTTAAGTGCATTCATCTTCCCCATGTTTCATATACAAATTCCTATGTTTCATATACAAATGTGGTTTTAGCATTTTAACTATTATTTCAATTTAAGCATGACTGTCGAACAAGTTATAATAGCGGAGCCTGAGCCTCTTCCTGGTGGTTAAGGAATCCATCTACTGACTCACTATCTCTGGCTAGTTGGATAACCTTACAAATTAGGCATGCTGTTTCTATCAATTTTGCATTGCCAATTTTTCTTAGTCAATGAATTCTCTGAAACGAACTGGTCATTAAACCAGAAAATAAGCTGTTTATTGTGGTTCCATCTGTGGTTTGCTTGATAGAAGATACAAGGAGAAGCCCTTTAGTTAATAGCTATGTGCAATTCATATATATATTAACACTTTCATAATTTTTGAAACTAATAAGATGAATTCATGATTGAGGTATTTGGTTAGAGATGATATCATACATGTTCAGTTCTCCCTTGTGTCATTTTTTGTTTCGTTAGAAATGTCAGCTCCATCTGTGAACCATGCAGTTCAGGTTGGCTCATAGAAAATCGCTCTATTTGACTAGTTTTTAGGTGAACCAGCTTCTGTTCAAGTGGTTTCTAGAGTTATTTTGGTTATTTAATGAACCATACCTGAAGCAGCTGGTTCCATTAGAACTGGCTCTGACCAGCTGATCCAACTTACTGTATTCCTGTACAATAGATTATACTGATATAAACGTACATACAAATCATCGAACTATTATGCCTTAAATTGGTGGAGATTTGAGGAACCAAAGTAGCTAAATTGTCGAATGACTATCAAGTCCTCATCCCTGGCTTATTTAGTATAACTTAGGTAACAAGGACATGATCATCTCTTGGAAGAGAGAGAGGCCTTTAAAATAACACCTTACTGTTCAAAAATAAATATTACTAACATATAGTCAAAGATCAATCTAATAAATTAATGTGGTCATCAGTAATAATATTGTAGTAGTGTATATTGGTAAACCCACTTTTATTTGAGAGGATCCATGATGATATAACATCCACTTCTGAAAATTGTATTATGTTTGGAGGAGGTTTAGTGCTCAGGAAGGGTTACAAAGAAACCTATCATTACTCATTTTACTGCAGAAGTTGAGTGTTGTTTCATGGCAAGTCGACTTTTAGAATTATCATGAGGGAAGGTATGTGTTTCAGATATCAAAATATAGTTTGAGATACTGATGGCACTTAATTGTGATCAGAACAAAGCGAGCAGAATCTCTAGTGACCAGTTTGAGCATGGTAGAACAAAAAACATGTAAAGACAAACAGACATTTTATCAAGGAACTGGTTGTTTCTATGGAAATTGCTTCTGCATATTAGTGTTAGTGTTGGTCTTCAACTATCTGTTCTTTTTGGTAAGAGGTAACTTATTGAAGTTAAGCATGACTACTATCCATACTCTAGTTAATGGAAGTGTCAATAGATATATATAGACTTACATGCAAATTGGGCTTATAGGTAAATTGAAATGGAGAGAGGGGTTATGTGAGAAGGTTCTTGGTCAGTTTAATAAAAAATCTAGAGACACGATGGCATGGTTGGTTGTTGTGTTTCTATAGTTTTGTTCCAACTTTTCAGTTTCTCTTCTTCACATCAATGGCAGAGACTACATGTTAAAATGCAGTTGAAACAGGTAGCATCTTATGGAATCATTTTCAGATGGCTGATTCTTAGTTTACTAAGAGTCCGTACTTACTAGGTCTCATTACATCTTGTTGAATCACCAGTTTGTTGTATGTGGATTCTCACTTAATGTGTTGCACAACAGAGCCTTATGATGCCTCATAGATTTCTGGGAATTAAGGTATACTGACATCAAGTCTGAAGAAGCAGGAGTTCTTCATTGCATAACACTAGTGTGTGAACATTCACTGTGAATAGCTGCGAACTGGAAATATATTCTCTCTAGATTATTACAATTGTAGATATTACCATGAATTGTAACTGAAACAATTAGTAAAAACTTCTGCTTTTTGCATCATGTAATTCTTTTGTGTGTGTGTGTGTGTGTGTGTGTGTGTGTGTGTGTGTTAGTAGTATCTAAAAGAAGCTAGCCCTTGTCATGTCAGTCACACTTTTAAAACCAAAGAAACGTCCTCACAGCTTATAATACTTTAAAATTCACTAGAAATTTTGCACGTGCAATGCAAAGTAGCATTTCTATCAGAACCCCTCATGGTGCAGGTTTCTTTGTGCCAAACAGGGGCAGAGGAAAGACCAAACTGCCCCCTGTTAAGCCAAGCGAGTGGTTCAGAACTGGCGTTCTGATATGATTCCTACTGGCAAATGCACGTGATATGAAAAAAATTTGGGATTCGAACCTTTTAATTAAGGGTGCGTAAAGATCGGAATCAACTTTTCTCATTCAAACTTTTAGATCTAAATGCACACGTTGATTGGTGTGAGTTTTAAGAAAAAATTGAATGATACTGAAATAAATTTCTCACCTCTCAATGTTCATTGTATACTAACCTCAATGTTCGTTATATATTAGTATTGATTATAGATATATAGATATGTATTATTCTTTGTAAACATTTATAACTTTAATTTATTCCTTTTATATACAATTTAAAATATAATGAAGCACATGTAATTATTTGGTTTCTAATTTCATGTCCATGAATCCAATGGAATGTTCCTGAAGGGGAAAAAAAGACAAAGAAATCTTATAGAATGTTCTTGAAGAAAAAGTAAAAGAATGAAAAGAAAAAATCTTCGTTGTAAAATTACTTTATTGCCCTTTCAACTATAGTTGAAACGAGAAGGTGTCCACCTTTCATACAAAATTTTCCATGCCCTCAGTATGTTCTTCATATATTATTATAGATGAGAGGGAAAACTTGGAAAAATCCAAGAAAAGGGGGAACAGATGAAAGAAACCACACGTTCAGCACCCCCACATTCCTCTACTTCAGCACCCCCTCCCTATGTTTCCCTGTCATGCACACATTGTGTGCACTAGAAGACTAGTAGTATATATAGTGATATACGAAACTGTGTAATGGTGGCATTTTATTCTTGATGAACTTTAATCTGGGAGCATGTTCAAGATGGTACATCGTCTCTTAAACTTACTACGTTTTGCACTATCTGTACTTTATAAAGGGAAGGTTCGTCCATGTGATAATCAGCCAATGTGAAACTCTCTTTCATCCTTTTCAGGCCTATTATATTGTAAATAGTCATTTAGATGCCTTACTGTCTTTTGGAGTTTTAATATAATAAGCTATGTGAAACATCCTTTTTCTTCTTTTCAGGAGTGTCAAGAAATCAGAAGAGGATGTGCCAGTTCCGCCTCTTGTGAAAAGTGCTGCACTTTGGGGTATGCTGTTGTCTTTTCATGTTACCAAAGTTTATCAGTCAACTCCTTTTTCTTTCTCCTCTTTCTTGGTTCCCTCTAACTTTTAAGAATTCAATTGATGTACAAACATCTTAAAATTTTGCATGCACATATAAATAAATTGTTAGCATGTACTTCCTCCAATGTTAAATTGCTAAAACTTGCACAGATACGTTAGAACAATTTGCGTGTGCCCTTGATAATGATACCTAAAGTCGAACATTTAGAAAGAGAAATTTCCAGCATAAATATTCTACTCGTTCTCTATGCAAAATTTTATATTTGTAAGTTCGCAACTTAACTGTTGCTTATGGCAAATTATTTTCACCTGAGAGCAAGACTTTCTCTGCTACAGCATCCATCTTTAAAACTTTAAAAAGAGAATGAATTGGCTTTTCTCCCTATCATGGCATCTCCTCTGACCTGTTTGTAACTAGCTGCGTTTGGTGTGAACCACATCCTTCGTTTTCTTGAACTGAAAGGTTCTGTTGTCTGTAACCAGTTAATTTGCTTCCATTATTCACCAGTTCATCTTTGACCTTTTACTTAAGAATTTCTCCCTCTTGAGCACTGATTCAATGTCTACATGTGATTCTTTTATATCCAAAAATTATCTATTCGTATTCAGTAGCCAGTCCTTTTAATATACGTGATAAACATATTCCTGGGAACTTTGTAACTAAAATTAACTGTTGCGTTAAAAAGCCTACTATGTTCTTTTGGAACTCCAGGCGTATTTCTCGCGGTTTCTTCCAATACTCGGTACCAGGTCGTTAATGGGCTGGAGCGAGTTGTTGAAGCATCACCTCTGGCCAAAAACATCCCACCTATCGCGATGGCTTTCACAGTTGGTGTACGGTTTGCCAACAACATTTATGGCGGCATGCAATTTGTGGATTGGGCTCGTCTGAGTGGGGTGCAGTGATGGTATGTTCTCTTTCCACTGAAGTCTTGGATGCTGTAAATTTTAAAGCAAGGTGACGTGATATAGATAATAGAGATATTGATTCAATTTCCTTTTTTCTGAACCACAATTAGTAATTGCATCTAGATTTACTTTCCGCTGAGGTTCTCTAATTGCTTAACCATATTATCCTTGCCTATAATGCAACTGGGATTATGAATAGTCCGAGATGGGGGTGAGCTTTCTGCAGTAGTGTGAAGTGCAAATTTTATATCCTTTACATTCTGACTGAAATATGCAGGGATCTGTTCCATTGATTTCAGCTAGCATAAATTGATCCTCCTGCAAGTCCAAGGCTGTTTGTGCCACTATAGCGTATGGCAATTAACTTCTCATGTTGCCTTACTTCCCAGTTGTCTGATTCTTGTAGTACCATTCAAGGGCAAAACCTTGCGGAGTGATTTACAAACCATTACAGAACTTGCTAGGTATGACATCCTAATTTAAGTAGGGACTTGCAATGGGCATGAAAGCCAAATAATTGAATGAGAAGACGTCATTACATTTGAAATATAGATGTTCTATTTTGTATTCGTTAAAATATACAATATATTTTCTGATTTTTGAAACTTTGGATATATTGCTACATTTCTTCTAGTATATGAGGTTTCCTCAAATAAAGAGTATTTCTAAATTATGCAGGATTATTCCAAGCCACGGGTGGCTACTGGCGAGGTCATTGTAGCCTAGTCCACAGTTTGAGAAGCAGACATTTTTGGTTCTACTTCTCCTGTGGCTGTTGAAATACAAGCGACTTTTAGTTTTTAGCTTGCCTATTGAAATTCATTAAGCAACGGGCTTCAACTGCAGTTAGATTAGGGTGTCATACCTAGCAAGTTCTGTATGCCGGCATCATGTGGAATTTCTTGGAAAGGGGAGAGAATGCTAAAGGCTTCATTTATTCATAGATTCGGTAATGTATCAAATAAGCATCCGTGCTCAATATTTTTCCGCTGGTATTATTGCAACCGGCTTGTTTATTACTCTTTTTTCTTTCATGTATTTCTTAAAGATCTTTTGCTCACTAGTTAAATGTGTTAAAACTTGTGCTAATTGTTTAGCACCGAGACTTGTCAGCTTCTGCACGCTGATTGTCGATATCCTGTAAGGAGTTGGAAAAAATATGCAATTTTTTCAGAATTACTGAAGGTATATAATTGCTGAAATACTTGCTTGGTTAAATATGCATCTTTATCCTAAAGTCTGTCTGTGGCATTGACCTTGTATAATTCAAGGATTTAGGTGAGTATAAAAATTTTGTGAGTGAGTTGCCCTCGACAATTTTTGGTTTATGATGCCAGCCTTCACGCAAATGATTGCTAACTCTGCACATTGTTTTTTGATGAAAAAGTAAAAATAAAAATTCAAAAGTTCATTTTTCTATGTTCTTGTTACACTTTGATGCAATCCACAAAAAAAAAAAAAAAAAAAAAAAAAAAAAAAAAAAAAAACCTCCCTCCCCCTCCAAGTTTCC
>JBAKGM010000200.1:5804921-5816464 GCA_037177215.1 Asparagus racemosus | reverse complement strand
GTGGAAAGTGATGGAAAGTTCAAAAAGTGAAGGAAAGTGGAGATTGGAAAATGGGGGAAAGTAACCAAACACCCCCTTACAGGAAAATTTGTTCATGGTGCCTCCATGAGGTCTGAGGATTATTGATTGCTTACATCTTTATGAAGAAAATACACTTCTCATATTGTCGGTAAAATATGCTGAAAAATGTTATACTCAGTGTTCAAGGAACACATCATGAAACTGCGAGTCAATCGAATTAATGAAATTATCAACACGAATGTGAAAAAGAAAATACCAAGAGCAACTTTCCTCAAATGAAGTTTTCTCTTTGTTCCGTCGGGTGAAAGAAAATTAACAGCAACACATTTTTCAGTCTTTAGGTTTACCTCCATGTCGTATATCAGCCAAGTTTACATCATGCAAACAGGTCCTAGGGAACAATTCTTTAAATATACAATACAAAACTAAAATAATTATGCAGCTACACCATTGAATCTTGGGGTCATCATCATCTATTAGCACAACAAATTTTGTACGGTTCTAAAGGTGGAAATTGATGAATTAACCAATAAATGCACTCACGGTCAACATCCCAACTCGGCAATTCTATCTTAAACATTCCGTGATACACCAGCTATCAGGTTGCTTCCAGTTCTCTAGTTTTCAGAGACGAGTGGAATCAGTCTGGAAAAAAATATATATATAGGTTGGATCAAAATTAAAACAACTGAAAATTTTATTTTTGAAAGAATAATAATTGAAAGCAAGGTCATGAAGATTAAGTTACTATCAAACAGTAATGAGAGAACATCTCCATGAGATATGTCAAAATGCAGAAATAGAAGCATTTGACCTCGCAATAAAGTTTATATTTCTAAAACTTTTTGATGATCCCCCTCCCCTACCAATGCCAAATATTTAAATCATAGCTTTAAAAACATCTCTTCAGTTAATCAGAATAATTGGAATCATCAAACGAATTGTCTGCTGTATACGCATTCATACTAAATTTGGATTTAAAAGAGGTAACTGATTGCATTCTTGTGTTAAATGTGATAAATGTTTGTTCATGTGTGGATCAATACGAACAAGTATTTATAAATACAAAATATTTATAAATAACAAATAAAAAATATTGTCCAAAGCCAAATTGGCTAGTTCTTGTCATTCACACCAGAGACTACTATGATAAAAAACTAAAATACTAAGTGATAATATAGCATTATTCACAAGCAAAATAACAATTAAATAGGACTTACTGAAGATGATATACAGGGTATATATCTTTTCTTGTCTCACTCATGTCCAGCAAGCAATATGAAGAGTTCTTCATTGGTTATTGCTCCGAGCTCCATGGCTCTTTCCAAAGCAGTTAAGCCTCCACCATCTGTAATCGATGTACGTGCACCTCTGGATGATCACAAAAAGAGTCAAAGAAGGAACTAATTTTCAAACCATAGGTTGCTTCTACGTGACGAGATTACTTATAGAAATGTCAGATTTCTAAGTACTTGGATAGTGTTTCAAGCTTTGGTTCTTTCCGAGAGAAGATATATGCAAAATCAAAATCAAGAATAAAACCTAAGAAGCATGGGCAGTTAAAATTGAGTCTCATGTGTCTGGTTAGTGCCCAACTCGTACATGTTTGACATGTATTGAGTACATGTTTCAGATTTATGTAAGATCGCTAAATTTGGTCAATATTTCTACTACTAAAAAAATTGAACCAGACCCTTTTTTTTTTGTTGAGAGAAGTAAAATATTCATGAAAAGAAATGTCAAATTTTAAACTACTTGGATAGTGTTTCAAGCTTTGACTCTTTCAAGAGAAGATAATTTCAAAATCACAATCTAGAATAAAACCTAAGAAGTATGGGCAGTTAAAATTGAGTCTCATGTGTGTCTGGTAGTGTCCAACTCGTAACATGTATTGAGAACATATTTACGATCTTAATTATAGCTAAATTTGGTCAATATTTCTACTACTCAAAAAATAGAGCCGGACCCTTTTTTGAGAGAAGTAAAATGTGCCTAGTGATTGTTATTGGTGTTTCAAAATGGCCGAAGAATGTAAGAACTAAGCCTCATTTATTCAAATTTTAGTGCTCACAGTCATACTCTTACCTCCTAATGAGGTACGAAGCAAGCTCGTCATTCTTCTTTAAGATACAATGGTGGAGAGGAGTCCTCCCATGGCAGTCTTGTCCATTGATATCAGCACCAAACTGTAGCAACAGTTCCAGCATCACAGGATCACCACCATGACACGCTAAATGCAATAGTGTACAGCCCTGCAAACAACTTTCTAGCTCACCAGAGTATTTGAGTTTCTCACATGACTGGGGATCTATATGCTTCTCTTTATACCCACTATCTTTAGCCCTTGAGGTATCTTCAAGATGATGAAGATCAACATTCATCTCATTGTATTGAGTGTTTGGATTTACATTTGCTGCCACGATAAGACGATATGTTGCTTGTACATTGTTAGTCTTGACTGACTCCCAAATACGGGCAGCAAGAGGTGGGAGATCTGTTTGAGATGTTTCTTTAACGATTAATATTTTATCCACATACTGCAATGCCAAAAACAGACCATAAGATAATAAAGAACAAAGATTAATCATAACGAAGATAAACAAATATAATCTACTAAGCTAATAATAGGTTAGGTATTACCTTTAAGTGGATGTATTTTTCCTTATCTGCAAAGGCATCTTTAGGACTAGGCTTTTTGGTTGACAATTCACCCACACTGCATCATTGTACTGTAATTAGTTGAATCATAAGGTGAAACATTCAATAACGCATATAAAGTAATACAACAAAAACGTACATTAAATCTGGGTCTACAGCCTCAGACATTCCCCAGGCCTTGGTAAGGGTGATTGAGATACTAGTTCTTAACTATGAAAACTTTACGCGGGTAGACACAAAGCCTACAGATTAATAAAAAAGCATGTGCAAGAGCTTTCTTCTGATTGTAGGCAAATTCATATACCATGACTCTTTACTTTTTCTTATGTACTAAGATTACCTTATAAACAAATGACTTTCCAGTAAACTGAAGCAGGGCAAGTCAGCGCATAACTTTTCAAATTATGAAAAGACAATAAACTAAGACGGCTGACTTCGTCGGATCACACATTTTCATAAAAAAATTACAATCTCCAAGCACAAAATGTTTCCATATGGACCGAACAACATTTATGGATAAAATCCTAACAGCCAAATAAGGACTGAGATGTCAACTGCGATCTTGTGAATTTTTAATTTCAAAACACAACTGAACCAACCAGCAAAGTACTCGAAGGAACAAGATGTATGAAGATGGGAAAATGCATATTATTCGTGACAATCTATATATCACCTTGTTTTTTAAGAGTTCAATAAAAGGAAGCAACTCAAAACTTATTCATCTTGTGAAACTTTTACCTTTCTTCTTGAAGAAGAAGCAATTCCTCCCACACAGAATTACAATAAGTATTGCCAAGCCTACCGAATAAATCCAAGATGGTGGGCTCCCAAACCTTCACATCTAACGTTAGAGATCTCACCTATAATGCATAATGAAATGTTAGGACAACATAACGAATAATAATAATAATAATAAAGAAACTGTTCTAGTTATGCATTGACAGAGCATGAGACTTTTTTGGTATCCAATTAGGCAGCATTTCTCCTTATGGTAGATCTCAAGGAAATCCCTATAACCAAGCCCAATGTAGTTAGTCAAAATAAAAGTCCAATCTACAAAAATTCTGCTACTAGATCTTTGCAGCTCCCAATGCATTGCCATCCCACCACTGTCATCTAAGCCCATCAAAACAAAAAGGTTCCAGAATGAATTGACCAAGTTCTACAACCAGTTATCAACTTAAAATTCCGCTAACCAATCACACTTGCAGATATACTTTCTATAGTGATTTGATCCATCTAGAGGGTAAAAAGCAAGGGAGATAAAGCAGAGCGCCAAAAGAAATATATTTCTGAATAAGTATTTAGATTCTCAAATAGCTATTGTATCTTTGCGAAAAGATTCTCTTATAGTTTCACTGTCATTAGATTATCCTCCAAAAGCTAAAACAGGCATTCAGATGAAGCGAACATCACACTGTATCTTGACCATCTACTCCTTTTGCATTAAGATGGGGGCTACATAAGGAGTACATGAGCCAACCTGGCTTAACCTTGACTAAAGAAAAACCAAAGTGTTTTTTTTTGAACTTGTAATCATCCTTAGGGTAACCCTCTTCTAACTGGAAGGATATACCATAGGTCAAGACAACAATGAGCAAACACGGCCACATCACAAAATTCTAGTGACCGTTTGATAGTAGAGAAACCTCTTCCGGATAATTGTAGTCTAAGCCCATGCAAACAACGACACAACGAGCAGCCCTCAACATTCCCCCGGTCCTGTGAAGTCTAGACAGAAGGTAAGATGTGATAATTTACAGTAAATACCGCATCTCACATCCTCTGAAGGGGTTTAACAAATATCTCAAGCGACGATCTCATATCCCCCCTTCTTTGACGCTATCTTGCAAAGAACCATGCAACAAAAACCATTTGTTTTAGCTAGGGGCTAAAACAAATTAGTTGTTGAAGAGAGATCTACCTTTTCTGGGGGTGCAAACAAAGAAACAAAGACAAGCTCTCGAAATTTAGTTCAGGCAAAAGTAAGATAATTAACTCATACTACAGAACATATTATCAGGGAGCAAATTAAAGAGTCAAATGGAAACACCACGTCTCATTTTCTCTCTAGGATTTTAACAAATATCTTAGCAAGTAATCGCTTTATGCACCCTTTTGACTCCCACTTGGCAAAAAAACCTGACTACACTCATATTATAAGGTTTTTTTCCCTTAATTGTGGTGTTACCATGGAGGTGCACTGGTCTAGCGTGTCTTTTATTTTCCTTTTTTCTTTGGTGGGGCCCTGGGTGGGGTGGGGGGGGGGCAAAGGATTTTTGACCTTATTAACTTCTATGAATCACAAAGCGTACCTGCTCTTTTGAGAAACAAAAGAAACATTTAATAGCTTAATCAAATATCGAAGAATAAACTTACCTGATGTTTTTGCTATCACTTAACAATATAATCATTTCAGAAACTATGGGATAATGTATTTTCAAAAAAAATTTCTTCACCAAGCTCAAGAACAAACAAGCAAAAATAACAATGTATGATGAATGCAATAACTAATATGACATATTGATGTACTCTGTCAGTCTAGGACATCGAACCTTTGAAATGTGGACGCCAAGATTCCTGTGAACACCAGAGCATTCGATACATATCAGAATACCAAGATTAAGCGACGCCCAATCTGGTTCAGGAGCACCACATTCTGCACAAACATCATTTCCAGGTATACTCCTGAGGATCATAGAAACGCTATCATGTCCTTGCACGGTTGTGTCCGACAAAGATTCAAAACCACTTGGATCGGTAAAGCTTTTACCCTCAGCATATATCTTCCCAGGGGATACCTGAAAATTGAATAATTGAAGGACTGCAAGTAAGAAGTAGTTCCGTGTCTCATTCCAACGGTTGGGTTGGTCTGGATAAGAAAGTTAACACCCCAAGTCTAAGGATCAGAATCAAGCTTGTCAGGAAATCGATAGATCCAGTCAGATCATCTAGTCTTTTAGTAAGTATAACTTAAATATAGTTATACTAAATAGAGAGCATGGCAAGAAGAAGCATAGAGAAGAAGACTCAGAAAGGGCTAACTTCTAGCCTTCTTAAACTTGGATGAGAAATCCAACAAATAATACAGATAGAATGATTAAAAAAATTTTAAGTGGATAACCTGGTTTATGAAAGGAGAATTTAGAAGTGATGCAATAACTCCTGTAATCTTATCAACCCAGTCTACACGATCCGCAGAATTTTCAGCCTGATATATACGCAAAATGGATCATCAGCAAACATGCATTGAGGATGACCTAGAAGAAGAATGTACTATAAACCATCCTAAAGAAGGAAGAAGCAAAGCCAATCTCTCTCATAATCAGAAGTACTTAAAATGCAAATTGTACAAGATTTTATAACATACCTGCAGAGTGTATGTCTTCATTGGTGATATTATTCTGAAACAAAATCTCAGGTCTGACTGCTCTGCATCAATCTTTATCGTTGATGTGCGAAGATCAACAGTATGGCAACCAAGACTATCCTCATCCTGAAATGATACGTTTTGTGCGATAATTTAAATATCCAAAAACATAACTACACCAGATGCACCAGCTATATGTTGTAACTGAGCTCCTTGTTAAGTAACAATTATAAAACAAAGGTTATTAAAATAAGTTTTTCAGCAAATTGCAAGATAATGCATTGTAGATTTAAATTAACTAAAAGAAAGATCAACAGTATGCAATCCTACTTTACATGATATTTACTTCTTTCTTAGAAGATCTGAAGTTAGCTCATCTTTTCCTATTATGACCCTCAAGCGGTCAAAGATAACATCTTAAGTGTTTATATGCCTCAGTTGTAACAGCTGCTTCAAAGCAGTGTCTTGTTTTGGCTTTAACATGATTCTGCCACTATTTTATATATAACCCAATTTGGCTTACTATTCAGGTTATTCGTGATTTTGAATGTGATTCTTGCACCAGGCACATCTAGTATTCTTTTTATATTGTCCCAATTTGTTTGACACCCATAAGCAGTGCTGTAAAAAATGACCTAGGTGGACGCTTAGAAGCTGTGAACTCTGGCACTTTATTATTCGGCTGCTTAGGTGGACCTAACCAGCCTAGGCACCCGCCTTAGTGCCACTAGGTGCGCCTCTAGGTGCTAGTCACCCCCTGTGCGTGTAGAATCACCAAGCTTTTCTTTAAGAACCCATAGGAAACATACTAGCTAAATTTAATCTTTCAAAATTATTGCACGATGTTGTGAGCACAAACAAATAGATAATTTATTTCAAGAAAGGAAAATATACAACACATATCATATTAGATTGTTGTGATATGGCACCAGGATAAGTTGTAAGAAGAAAATAGATCAAAATCCCAAAAGAACAAAATCTAAGCTGGTGAGTTTTAATTCAAATTATTAAGAGATATCAAATCAGGATGTTTAAAATGAAGGACTACTTTGGGAGTCTTATGTGATCGTAGAATATCTATGAGACTAAAGGGAAATTTTTATAGGACAGTTATAAGACTAAACTATGCTTTATGGATCAGAATGTTGGGCTATTAAAAAACATGAGCAAAAAATAAGTGTAGCAGAAATAAGAATGTTACGATGGTCTTGTGAGTATACACTTAAAAATAGGATAAAAAAATGAGTGCGTCCATAGTAAATTAGAGGTGACTTCTATTGAAGATAAAATGTGAGAGAATTGACTAAGATGGTTTGGTCATGTACAATGGAGACCTCTTAATGCATCAGTCAGGTAAAGTGATAATATTATAGTTAATGAGACAGAGATCTAGAGATAGACCTAAAAGAACTTGGTCGGGAGCAATTAAGAAGGGTATGATAATCGACCACTTAACAGAGTCGATGCCCTTGAATAGAACAGAATGGAAGAATATGACCCATGTGGCCGATCCCAAACATTCGGGATAAAGGCTTTGTTGCTATTGTTAAGAGTATAAAATTACAACCATCAACGCTCACCATAACCTCAGAGTTTTGGTGCGGTGGAAAAGACCTTTGACATAGCATCAGAGCAACAAGGTTCAATTCCCAGCGGCCACAAATTTAAAACGTATTTTTTAAAAAATTGACCTGCTGTGTGAGTCTAGGTTTCGGCCAAAAAAGGGCGTTGGCGTGTTAGAGTATAGAATTACAACCCTCGACACTTAGCATGACTTCGGAGTTTTGGTGCAGCAGCAGGGGCCTTTGAAAAAAAATCTTCAAGTGTGATTATTGCATTCAACACCCAACCCAAAACGTCCATAATATACATGTAAGGGAAAAAAGGAAAAAAAGGATGCATATGGATATTTGAAAGATTGCACACTATAAACAACATAGAGAAAAAGAGGAAAATATGTGCATTAAGCCCATCACAGCCTTGTATACCAAATAATTTGGACTAATACAAGAAAAATGTTACTGCCAACACCAACTCTAAGGATTCATTCATAGCTCTCATCAGAGCAATGATAAAATGAAAATAAACAAGAAAGATAGCTTACTGGCTGTTTGCTTGGTTTGTTGTTCCATTTAGGTCGGTAATAGTATAGGGTTCCATGGCTATCAAGTACAAAGAACCTCCTTTTCCAGTCTCCTCTCAAGTTTGAAGACCGCTTGAGGAGATAACCTTGCTTAATGGTTTTAACCTGAAAGATGATTGTGAAGGACTAAGCATTATGTACTGGGTTCTTAACGCTAGAATAAACTCAGTTAAAATGTAAGAAAAGAACTGCAAGAAAATAAATCAGTAAATTGAAGTTGAACCTCAAAGGCAATATTGTGATAGAGAAGATGTACAAATCAGTCCCAAGAAAATTATAAGGCAATAGACACACAAGAAATTCTCAACGTGAGTTAATAATTACCTAACCAAAGTCCTTTGCTATTTGGTAACAGATGTTCTTTACTGTTTCTATAACCTAATGAGAAGAAAATTTATAATATCAAGTGTCAGTACCTGTCCATTTGCTGTAGAGTGCATAAGTGCTTCTATGTTTTTGTACGAATTAATACCAACAACGTGGATACCATCACCACTGCTAGTTGAAGCATCCATATGGGTCAAAGATCTTAAACTGGCTAGTTCAGCCTGAGTTCTGAACTCCTGAATTCGCTTTGCAAGTTTATCTTGTTCAGCATTAGCCATTTCCTTTGACTGTAGTGCATATGACAAAACCTTTTCGCACAGCAAAGATTTATATAGTTAAGGTTTGAACTAAATTATTGGCCAAACTCTCATAGCAAATTTGTTAAGTAGATACCTGGTGAATGAATGGCTCCATCTGGCTCAATAACTCGTATCCCTGAACCCAAAAAGGAAGGCATCAGTCAAAATTCCTATAGAAAACAAGTATAGGCAATTTAAAAGGTCAATGTTTGGCATTAAAAAAGGACTAACACCTGCTTAAAATATCTCAAATGAGCATCCATTACTGCACTTATAGATTCCAAAAATTCATACTTTCTCTTTGCTTCAATATTTGCAAGAGCGCTAACCTGCATTCCTTACAACCACGGAAATGGAGACAATGAACCAATAGATTAACTTGATAACAAATGAATAGGTGGTGCGTGCTACATACTAGATTAAATCGGCATCTTTCAAATGCTGACTTTGAGTTGTGCAGGTCCTGAAAATTAGGACAGAGGTTATTAGAGCAATAAACTCCATGAAGCTGTATAAAAAAGTAGATATCATCATCTGAAGAAACACTTACTTCTTCCAGTTCAGTAACAACATCTGGACGTGTGCCTTTCTTCAGTGACATAAACTTTTCACGAGCCTATGCACAAACACCTCACATCAAAATTGTGATACACGAAAATTTAAAATTAAAACAAAATTTATATTGCAGCCATGCCTACAAGTGTATTAATAATGTGAATCCTGCAGTTTGAATGCCTTCATGATTCTCTAATTTGTATTCTACATGCATACACGTATGCATGTATATACATGTATGTGACTGAGTGTCGCCATATATACACGCAAGTGTGCATGTGCATTTGCAATTTGAATGCCTTGGGAATGAGGCACACCCCTTATAACTGCAGACCGCTTAAATAAAGAAAATAGAAGCATGCAGGAATTAGAGCACAAACTTGACAAAAGAATAATACCTGATCATATCCCTGAGTAGCTTTGTCAAAGCGCCGACGAGAATCCTACATGTCCATTCAAACTGTTAAATCGTAGCTTAAACATTGTTTCTTTACCACCTTTCTTCAATATCTAGCACTCAAAAACCATAAATTGGATAGTTGGTCATTGTATTTATAACTTAATTGGATGTTCATACTTATGTTTTAATTGCTTGGATAGCTGGTCATGTAATGAAATACTAATTAAATAGTTAATCACTTCTAGTGCTTTCCATCAATTAACATAATGGATTTCGATGACATACATAAAAAAGTATTGATCATTTAACAGAATAGCTTTATTCATAAGTATAATATCTTGACCACTTATGAAAATGAAAATTTGTGAGATGTCGAGCAACTTTTGCTTTTTGTTCATGAAAATATTAACTTGTGACACACTGAGTAAGTTATATTGCTTAAAAAAGAATGGAAATATGCAACTTAAATTGACAAATAGCACTAGAACTAGAAGTGACTAACAATCCAATTAGTATTTAATTGAATGACCGGTCATTCAAGCAATTAAGACATAGTTATAAAGGTCCAATAGGAGATAAATACCGTGACCAATGATTGAATTAACCCCATCTTCCAGTTATCAAAATGTATGCTTACTAATTGGATTAATAGCGTTCATTTCGATATAGAATTTCAATGATAGAGCTTAAATTTATAACTCTATACATCATTTTCAGCTTGATATTATATGCAATATATCAAACAAGCACTGAGGGGGATTGTTCATTGGTGTAAATTTGGGGATATTGGGATAATTTTTGGGATAATATTTTTTCGTGTTATTCATTGGGACAATTGAGTATGGATTCAACTTTATAGTGTTATTGGTTTGTTGGGATAATTGTGGGACAATTACTCCACGTTTCCTAAAATTACCCCAACTATATAAGAACTCTTTAGACACCACCCTCAAAATTGCCCAATCTGCTTGCTGGAACAAGATGGAGTAATTTTCCCCTAGATCCCATCGCGTTCTCTTCCAGCGTCATCTTCTTTCTCCTGTGGTGCAATCTCTTCAACCTTCTTTCTTCTCCATCTCCTCTCTCCCTCCTCCAGCCTTACTCTCCTTCCTTCTCTCTCTCTTCTCAACTCCCCTTCACGAGCTTCGATTTCGATGAGCATCATCTGCAACAGTCTCGCGCCTTCTTTTTAAGATCCATCCCTATAGTCACCGTAGTAACTTCCGACACCTCCCAACAGCCACGTCTTGTTCGAATCTATCACCGTCGAGGTATATGCTTGATCAAATTTTGGGAGATTTGATTTCATCCTACCTATGGGTCTGACTTCTAATTATAACGTGAGTTTTTGGTAATATTGTTTGTTTTGGTAATATTATTTCTTTTTTATGTCTATTGACTATGTGTTAGGCTTTGAGCTTGTTTACACCTCCCTACAGCCACATCTAGTTTGTTTTTGAACATTTTCAAAAAAAACAAGTTAGGCATCGTTGATGTGACATATGATGGATGAAAAATATGTATAGAGAAATATTACATGTTAGGCATTGTTTACTGTAATTTATACATAGACTATAGATAAATATGTATAGAAGAAATAAAAAATGTTAGGCATTATTTATGTGAAATATATGATTTCATGAGGTACTGCAGCAACCGCTAATCTATACTACTTATAAAAGAGGATTGGGGAGTTAAAACTTTTAAATTCCTCTTTTGCCCTCTTAAATTTTGATATTTCTTAATTATGCCAATTATCTCTAATTAACT
>JBAKGM010000200.1:5774632-5795190 GCA_037177215.1 Asparagus racemosus | reverse complement strand
ACCCAAATCCTAGTGTGGTTATGATTCCTAAAGATAACTAATTTAAATCCTTTTAGAATAAGGATTAACTTCAACATTTATGTACATTAGATTATTGTCTATAGAGCGAAATCGAG
Source organism: Asparagus racemosus (assembly GCA_037177215.1). Classification (NCBI taxonomy): domain Eukaryota; kingdom Viridiplantae; phylum Streptophyta; class Magnoliopsida; order Asparagales; family Asparagaceae; genus Asparagus; species Asparagus racemosus. The sequence goes on along the minus strand of JBAKGM010000200.1, from coordinate 5,795,074 downwards.
AAAATTTCTAGAATAAGTTCTTCACTGGGTATCTGGTATTTTAGGCTCTTGTGGATTTGAGCTGGAATGAGCTGCACCATGTGGAAAATGGGTGATGGTAAATATATGGTTTTAATATAATTGTGCATAGAAATTCAAACTTTATGAAGAAATTCATGAAACCCATAATAGTTTCTTAATTAACAACTATGAATTTCAAAAAATTCATGAAACCCATAATAGTTTCTTAAATTTACACTTATCAAAGAATAGGATTTACACTTATCAAAGAATAGGATTTCAAAAATTCATGACTTTTTTGAAATTTCTATGCACAACTATAAGAAACTATGAATTTCAAAAAATTCATGAAACCCATAATAGTTTCTTAAAATTTACACTTATCAAAGAATAGGATTTTCTATCTTATTTGCTATAGTTCTGACTCAAGAAAACTTACTAGTCATTTGCTATTGTTTTGTTGGCGGTATTATCCCACTTACATTTGGCGAGAGTGAAACTTAGTTGTCACTTGACCTTGGTTTAACTGACAATTTGCAACATGATGGCTTGATTGAAGTATTGGAGAATCCGGACTTATCATGTTTCTCTCATCCATTTTCATCATAACCCCACATATCCGTATAACATAGTACGCTTATCTGACCAAAAAACTATATCAAGTAATCTAGCTAGATAAGGTGGAACCAGTCATACCTCAAAAACATAATATCAACAGTTATACCTTGATTGTTAATGTTACACTGATGATATAACTGTAAGAGGTATATAAGAAGTTTACATCAAATTTACCCAACCTTCTATACCCATCATCTGAAAACATCTTCATTTTTACTGGTTGTGAGGTTGCTTGACCCACACAAATTAGTTTCTAAAGTAATGATTTTCTCCAATATTTCAAGAGTTCAGTAAGATCTGAAATTTATGTTTAGTTTTAGAAGTAATGGGTTTTCACCCATATTTCAAGAGTTCAGTAAGTTTTATCTGAAAAATCATGGTGTGTATAACCAGAGCACAATTTCGAGGTAGGTTTAAAGTCATCAATCTTCGTTCTAGTTAAAGATTAAAAAGCTGGAAAATCACAACTTCTTGAGTTTTTGTTTTAGTCATCAAAAAGTTATGAGGTTGATCATGTGTGATAATCTGTTTACCATTGTATAAGTCATTTTTATTACCTATGTCTTCACTGAAAGTCAGAAGTTCGTTTTCATGCAGCCTTCGATGTACCACATTGGGATAATATTATTTGCATCTTAAACACCAAATGACAATTATATTTGAGTGGTAAAATTTATATTTCCGATGTGTGTGTAATAATCATTACTTTCTAAAATGAATGGGACTAAGTTACATGTAAGTACCCTAAAATTTCTTAACTTACTTAAAAATAAATCCCGGTAAAAGTTCATCAATTGACAATTACTATTTGAAAATATATTGTTGAACAGATTACCTCTAGGTGTAGGCACAACACCAGCATGATAAATCCGTCGAACAACAATGTTTTAGATGGAAAATTATACGAAAGTGGGCATATGTGGTTATATATTGAGGGATTGGCACGCAGAGATGGTATTTTGAAATTTGGGTAATTAAGAGTGGTAACGTGAAATATGGCCTAATTTAAGGGTAGTTCACTATTAAAAAAAGGGACATATTTTCAAAATAGACTTTCTAAGTAACTTATTTTTTAAAAAGGACCCATTTGATACTTATTTGCCATTTTCGACCCAGTTTCAGCCATGTGACCGAAACTAGGTCGAAAGTGGCAAATAAATATCGAAAACTTCCCGTGAAGTTTAGTGCCTGATTAAGAGCCCTAATCAAAAATACAACATGGGATGACAAACCACTAAACTTCACGGGATTTTAAATCCCGTGAAATTTTCGAACTTTTTTTACCACTTTCGACCCAGTTTCAGCCACGTGGCTGAAACTGGATCGAAAATGATAAATAAATATCAAATTGATTATTTTTTTAAAATAAATTACTTAGAAGGTCTATTTTAAAAATTTGTCCTAAACCTCATCTTTAAAAGGTGTTATAGCCGTCCTTTAGACAAAACCCGCTAAATGGCGTGAATGGAAATTTTTGAAATGACCATGTTGCTCATGATACTTATTTTTCAAACCTTATTATGTAGCTAGTATTAAGTCTAGGGATATTTATTTATATGTGCAAGTCATAACAAATATAACGATGTAAAATTGCAACTTTTTAGAAAAGGTAGTTATAATATTTTTAAAAGTTTACAAATTACTAGGATTTTTCAAAAGAAATCATGAAAACACATAATAGTTCCTTAAACTTTATCGTCAAATATTTTTATCAAAAAGTATGGTGGACTTAATGGAAGATTATTGTTTCATTTATCCAAGGAAAGAATGACAAAGAAAAATGTGGTCCACAACACTTTTGTTCTCTTATATCTGTACTTACGACGGTATGTTATTTACTTGTCATGTCATTTTCAGGAATAAAATATGAGCTAGCCTTTTTAATTTTCTGCAAACAAAATTGACAAAATGAGGAATGCTTTATTTAGTTTCTGCAGATTGAAATCAATAATGTATCTAAATGACAGTCATCTATTCCTAAAAGTATAAACACCAGTGCAAGAAAATTGTAGCAGACACTGGCTTTCGGATCATGGAAAAGGATAAATGTATAAAAACAGAACCCAAATTCTTGTAAATTAATAGCATAATAATTATGAAGCAACAATGCCAAAAATTCACCAGTATTAAGTTTATCCAAACCAGACATAATAGCCCAGTCTACTGGGAATTTGACTCAACCAGTTGCGGTGAATTCAAATACAGGGTTTTTTCTTTTGTTGTTGTTGTTGTTGTTGTTGTTGTTTGTTTGTGGCCAGATAGCACTTCCTCCGAGCTTGGCCTGATCAATGAATGATCCGTAAATTCCGCAGATTACCTGTGATTAAGCAGCAGGAAAGATCTTCAGTCATTTCCACCTTACCACAACACAAATGATTACCATATTTCATTCATAATTTCTTTTATATATTCAAACATAAATTAGACATTCTAGATTTTCAATGTTACAAGCTGGATAAAAAAAACACCTTTGTCAAACTTATAACTTAAACCACTTTGGCTTTGTCGTCTTTTTGCTAACAGGCTTCGGCTCAGGAAGAGCACGGGTGAGAACCGTAGCAGGTTCTGGTTCAGGATTGGCATCCGCATCAGCATTTTGGTTGGGTGTTGGATGCAACTCGTTTAGTGATAGGATTTCATCGCGGAGGTAGGGACATAGATTACCATCAGCATCCTCTGCAAATAATACCACAAGGAATGGATATTTAAAACGATAGGAGTAATATCTTTTACCTTCCACAGAAAAGAAAGTGAAAGTGTTATTTTGGTAAAAAGGCGTTCTTTCAATTGGAAACAGTTATTAATAAAATTTGTAGGAACAGATACAGCTACCCTTTTCATATTATGACGGTAGTGAAATGTCCCTTTTTATGTTCAGGTAAAAATTATGGAAAACTTCAGTCTAGATCACTAAGCAGTATTAAAATTGTTCTAAATACAAAGAGTCATAGCAGGACATTTCAGGATTGAGGAGGGTCTTTAATTGTTATTTTTCTGAATGACAAATTCCTTCCTGTTCCTATCGTCTTTATTATCAACATTTGCCAGAGACAATAAGTTAGGGACAAAAACAAGCTTCACACTACATGTCCTTCCTTTTATATATATAACCTGTGGGATTCTATACACAGAATTCAAACATTAAAAAAAATCCTAGAGAAACTTTGAAACTGATAAATTTAAACATGCTGTTAGCTAAGTTATTTAAGAGATGGATAGGGTGATGACTTCATTTTCACTTTCTCAATCGATACAAAGTATAAGATGACAAATAATTTGGTCATGCACTCAGCTTTCTAGTAAAAAACAAGAATAGCCATTTGCCCTTTGTATTGAGTTTGCCACAAGGAACATGGCATTTCATACGGTTAATTATTCGTATTTCATGAATCCCAAATCCAATCACATTATTTTCCATTCAATTATTCATTCAATCTCTAGAAACGAAAAAGAATGTGGAGCAGGAATTAACTCTCCCAGCCAATTATGGATAGGATCTCTATGCCATTTGCACTATGATCTTGGGCGTCCTTCTCAGGAAACTTTGTTTTATTCTTAGTTACCATCTAATTTGAGCTTTGTATTAGCAGGTGAGCAAGAAACATTTTCACGAAAATAATGGTAGCAAATACCCATCTCAGATCTGATGCAAGGACACTTATCACTTACTAACTAATGGCTATGATCTTCAGCATTCTCTTTGATGATAAATATGTGTTCTCTAGTATCAACACTGGTTAAATTATTAAAGGATCCATCATTTGGACAATGGGATTGATAATTCCTACAGCTATGAAATTTAGGTTTTGCTGATATTGTAGATGGTCAGCATGAAATATATTTATCACTAGCTTCTACGATTGCAACACAACACCAATTTACCCTAAGATATGATAATTTGGGAAGCATCACATATTGATTTGAAGATGAACTTGGCAGTCAAATGAAAGGGAACACAATTGTATGAATGCACATTATTACATGAAAAAGACAAACAAACAGAAAGAAGGGGGGGGGGGGGGATGGATTGGGAACTCAGGGTTAACCTTTTGGCAGATCATAGGAAAAGTAAACAATAGCCCCAGGAACAAATCCAGCTGAATAGAAATCCTTTGACATGTTTCTTAATCGTTCCTTGGGAGGAGTAGTATCTGAAAAATAAGAGAAATTCAAGGTTAATTTCGAGTAGGCGCATCATAACAGGTGCAAAAACCAAACAAAAGTAGAAAGTTAAACGTCTTGTGTACACCATACTGAAGATAGCATTTTCATCACTGTGCTAATGCACATAATAAGTGAAAGGGTGGAGGAAGAAAATAATTATCATAAGAGTCTAATAACCATCAGAAGACTCTTTTTACAATTAATATGTATGTATATCAATTGGTGATCTCATGCGATCTGGTCTGAGGATAAAAGATGAAGCATGAAGTTTGAGGTGGACAATTTCAAAGAAAAAGGAAGCACTACATTATGGCAGGAATTGCTAAAAGCTCTTCTCATTAAAGAAATCATTTATAATAGTTTAGCTGTAAAGTTGGAAAAAGAATAGGGCCTGCATGCAGACAGAGAAGGTGCAAACATAAGGGTATTATCCGCTATAATGTTACGCTTTGATTGCTAAGATGATATATCAAGGAAGAACCTTAAAAGGTTAAAGAATATGTAGATAGGTTATATCACGGGAAAGAAATACAGTATTGCACAAACAAGTAGTTACCTCTATATTCTGAACGATCACAATACTTTCAATATCATTGTCAGTAAAATCATTGCGCAAAGTAAAACTGAACTAGAGGGATAGAGTGCTTTCTACTCTCACTCCTATCATTCGTTTATTGGAATATGAGTTATAAACTGGATAAGAAGGATAACTGTATATTATCAGTTGAATTTTTGGGACACCTATGTTTCCACTTATCCGTTGGCAGACAGTGCAAATGGAAGGGCCTTTACCCAGGCTTATTTGATGCTTTATATCGGAAATAAGTAACAGAAAAATTGTGCTACACTGAATAAGAGAACAAATGGCATATCATAATTTAGACCATTCGGAATTAGAGATCAACGCAATGACTTTAGAATAGGTATGCGCTTAGGGTTTATCTCTATGTTGTCTTCTAGAAACATGTCATGTTCTGACTATCCAATAGTTACCTTAAAATATCGTGCATTTATTGCAGATAATAAAAAATATTGCAGATTGTAGTATAAATGTACATGAATATGATTCCAAACAATTCCCCAATACTAAGAACAGGTTCCAAAAAATAATAGATGTTCATTAAAACAATAAAAGTTCATCAGAAGCAGCAAAAAATCACAAGATAACACAGTTACCAATACTTGTTCTGAAAGACATTAAATATCACCTATAGATCTTCAAAGAAACTAATAAAGAAGTGTCTCACAGTACTTACACAAGTAGAATGGAAGATCTGGTCGAGCAACAACTTTTGCAAGTAGATCCACAAGATTTTGGATTTTCTCTGATGAATGAAAATCCATCTCAAGAATGTAATCATCGGGAAAACGGACTCTAATTGTTGCCTGGAAAGACAAGGGACCAATAAGTTTCTGTTTAAATATAATGTAGAAATTGCTGCAAAAGAATCGACGCCAAAGGTATGCAATGATAAACTCAGAATGCTCTATAGAATACTTTGGTCCCAGTATTTGTTGCCTGACTAATCATAAGAGAAGAGTTTTGGAGAATCTAGTTGTGATCTGATATTTCAAAACTAGCCATTACAGCCACAATTCAACCCTTAAACAAAAAAGTGAAAGGTGTTTGTGCTGTTTATAAGACAAAATAAAATGTGAATAGCCCTGAAAAGTGAAGAAGCTCTGTACATAAGCTAAGATAGAGCAGCACAATCAGCAGAGACAAGTTTGAGGACAAAGAGAACAATATTAATAACTAGAATGCCATCAAAAAGTAAACTTTGATAAGTTGATAATATTCAAGCACCAAAATACAATAAATTAAGAACATAAATTGTATTCACTGAGCACCTTCGTTAATTTTTCTCTGCGAGCTGCTGCCTCTGCTTGTCGGATCTTCCTTGTTTTAAGAACTTGAGATTGAACTGTTTAACAGTTAATTCAGTTAATATTACATGTCCAAGAAGATCAACAATAATTTTAATACCATAACTCACAGTCCCACAAGTACACAAGTATCTTAAATCCATATAACCTAATGCATAACATTCATCCTGAGAAAAAAATGAATAGGCTTTAATGCACCATCTTAAACATTACCTCCTATTTTATTTGAGGTCATGTGATAATAATCCTCAGGTGTGAGATCATAAAAATCATCAGGCACCTCAGCTGCAGAAACCACACAACCAAAATACGCATGATCAGAAACAGAAAAAGAGTTTCTCTTTAGTTGAAGGCATTCTAAAAGTCTTAAGTGACGTAAAGTAAGGCAAATCACATTAAAAAAACGCCGAATTTTCATGCACCAAAATCATGGATAAATAATTATCCTGACGGAAGATTGAGAATCCTCAAACCAGCTCTTTGCATACAAAAACTCATAGAAGTTCTGTATATTTTACTTATAGATAAACCAACTCAATCATAAAATGGTACATTGTACCCAATCACAAACAGCCACGTACTCCTGTTCTTGCTAAGGTTTGCGCAGATGTTCACCTGGAGTCCACCCTTATTCACTATTGTGCTAAACACAATAGACATTTACCAGGATCTCCAATTCACAGAATGTCCAAAGTTTAAAAAATCAGAATATGCAAATTTCACAAGCAAAATACAAGTACAGTGTATTATCAATAAAAGAGGTGGATACCATTACTGGAAGCAGACGACTCCGGTGATATGGAAACCGATGGGCTTTTAAACACGCGGATTTCCCTCCCAAGTTCTTCTGCAACAGCTGCATGCTTGGTCTGAAAACATTCAATTGGAGCTCAAAGTCACTAACTTGCAATTAACAGCAAAAAAAAAAATAGTCCAATGCCTATCCTCAGTGAGTTTAACAATTCTCGATATACACGTTATATTTGCATGATGTAGATCAGAAAAGATAGATTTTTTTCGACACTGAATAATAAAAAAATTTGATATTTCTTATTGTGTTCTTTTGGGTCAATCAAAACCAAACCCTACTGCTCAATAATTCAACAACAAGCTTATCCCCAACCAAATTCACAGAAAGTGATCCCCTTAAATTGAGGAAACCCTAGATGCTGCAGAGAAAACGAGGAATTGAGAGAAAAGCAACAAAATTTGAGAGAGAGGAAAAAAGATGAGACCTTTGATTTGCTTTCATCGATGTGATCCATAAGCTTCATCCGCTTGAAGGCCATCCTATAGAGTTATAGGTCTCGGATATTTGAATTATATATACAGAATATTAATTGAGGAGATAATCCGATGCTAAAACTTTATTAGCATAAATTAATATTAATAATTAATTAAAAACCCCAATTGGAAAAGGACTTGACCAATGTTTTGAGTGAGGGAGAGGGTTTCCAAAAAAAATTAGCTTCGTTGAGGAGGGTTAATTTAAGAGAGTACCGAAGTTTGTTAGAAAAATATTACTTAATTATTTTCTAACTTGTTTGAAAAATATTACTAGTTAATTTATGTAAGTAGCTAATGAACCACTTATTTTAAATTTAGTAGGCCAATATGAAATGAAAAATAGGCTGGAAAATATTTGTGTTTATTAGGGAATATAAGTTTAAAGAAGGCTAAATCTAACTAAAGTCCCAGTGAGTCCGAACGTCTGATACATATAACACAAAATTTTTGAACTCCCACTGAACCCACCATAACTTTGGAAATTCAGAAAGTCGTCAAAACGTTTGTGTTTTTTGGCTTAAGCCCTATAAGAGCGTCTATCCACATTTTGAGTTTCAAACAGAAAATATCACATAAACATCATAAAGTAGTCATTCGGGGTAAAGTGAATAAAGGTTTTTTTCATGAAATTCCCAAACTTATTGGTGATTTAATAAGAATTTCAAAATTCTTGGGTGCTAAAGTACAAAACGCCTAAACTCATTGGGGATCTATTTACCTTTAAAAACCGTATAAAAAGACAAGAAAGTAATTACAAACATTAACAAATAGTTCGAACCTTAATCAACATTCCAGGAGAACTTCATATTAGCAAACAACAAACAACATTAACTTGTCGTCAAAGTCTAGGATCACCCAGTGTAATTACTATTAATAATCTCAGAATTACCCATATAGATATCTAAAGTCTAAAGCCACCCATGAAATTATAAATACAACAAATTTTGAAGTCACCCATCCAAATTATTACAGTATATCGGGTGTGCCAAAATGTAATTAATCAGTTATTTATCATAAGTTTTGTTAAATAAGTATTTATTATATGTTGTAAATAATTATATTTTAATGGCTTCATAATGATTGACTTGTAAATAGCTATGTAATGAATAATGAAAAATTGAGACAATGCTGATTTCCAAAGGTGGAAGAACAAATTGCGAATTGACAATAAAATTTTGTATGAATAGTTTCTCATCAATCGTTTATATATTACTACTCTCCAAATCGAAGACAATTCCAATAATGCAGCTCAAGTTTTAACATAAATGCAAAAGGCTAAATATCAAAAAGAAAAGGAAAAACAAAACAAAATAAAACAAAAGTAATCAGGCGTCTCAGTTTAATAATTACATCAAATCTTTCAATTGCATACACGCATTTGAACTCAGAGGTATTTAATACGTGAGAGTCTGAGACTCTGTAATGCAACAATGCCACCATGAATTACTCAGGAAAATTAACAGCCACGATGATCCAAAAAGTTTTTGAGCTTAAAAAAACATAATCCTAATGTTTCTTTCTTTTAGCGAAACAATTATTCATAATCAAAATCCTCAGTAAATTCAGTCCTAATAAAAATTCAGATGACTCATAAAAATATGCCAAATGTTCCAGCCAAAAATCCTAAGTACAACAAGATCAGAAGAACAAGACAAGCCCTAGAAATCAATAGAGGATTTGGTTCAAAACAGTAAAAGATTTCATCTCCTTTAAGCCCTCGACTTCTTCCTTGACTTGTTCTTGTTAGAGCCCTTAGGCTGCTGCTCTGAGCTTGCAGCATTCTTTCCTTTACTAGAGCCAGCATTACTTTGGCCTGCCTTCTGATTTGAAGAACTTGCTGCATTTGTTGCAGCAACAGCATCATGCTTCTCTCTAACAACAGCTCCCTGAGAACCTCTCACTTGCCCTCTCTTATCCTTCCTCCTAGGCCGGTAACTCGATCTCTCCCTCTTCGGCAACCACCTCTCGGGATCCGGTGGAGGTCCTGGATTCGCCGGATCAAACCCTTTCGGATACTTGGGCTTCCTCTTCCTCTTCTTTGTCTTACCCTTCTTTCCTTCCTCTGATACTTCCATCTTTGTCGTATGTGTACCTTCCACTTGTTTTTCCCCGTGAGTCTTCTCTAGAGCTTCGATGTTGATTCCCTTCAGACCCGATAAAGCCCTAAGCTTCTTCTCGTATGATTCTGCCTTTGAAATGTCGGTGCGTGCTGCTGTCATTACTAGACCCACCAAGGCTTCGATGCTGCTGCCTTGGCTCTTTATGAGCTCTTCGTACAGTTGAGAGGCCTCTTGTTCATGTCCATGGTGGAGGTTGAAAGAAGCGGCTTCTTTCATGATGACATTGAGCTTGTTGTCCTCTGTCATTGAGTTTCTCCACCATTGGATTGCAGAGTCTAGAACAGTGGCAGCTCCGTTTACGTCACCAATTCGCTCTTTTAGAGTAACTAATGTGGCAACAGTAGCAGGCATGTGTTGGACATCGGGTATTCTTGATAAGGACTCGGCGGAGATCTGTGCGTGTCCAGCAGCAGCAGCGATTTGAGCACGAGCGAGAAGGACTGGCTTTGATTTCTCAGGGAATTTGTCTGCAAACTGTGCTAATATCTCCTCAGCTTTTGGAACTTTCTTTTCTCTCACATGAACAGCAGCTTGAAGAAGTACAGGTGTGATACTGTCCGGGAACATTTCTGGCAGTGCAGATGCAAGCTCTTGGGCCTGAAGACACCAACAGCTATAGTCACATGTACACTTAACAAGAAAGATGAGAAAGCACAAAAATAATCCCAATGATTAACAGTTGGTAGTGCGTTGTACAGTAAAAGGGTGCAAAGTCAATCATGGACTACCAATGACCTCTGAAGTCAGATAATTCAATGTAACAGCTGCAAGGGTGAGCACTGTGAAGTATCCAAAAGTATCAGTTCCCAAAATTTGACACGGGAACGTGGCTATATATTATGCATCTCCACAGATGTACTATAAAATCAACTTAGATTCTTAAAATAAACTAGAGCTTTACTGAACATGGGAATGAATGGGAAAAGTGACATCGCCCTAGAAAATAAGTCGATATGTTGCTGGCTGGAGGATCCTGAAGTGTAGTCAAAGTGACCGTGTCGGAGCGCTGGATACATAAACAAACTGAAATATGAGTTATCAGGTAACACTGCATGCTGTCATGCCATGCACATACCATTTAACAAAATTACATAACATAAGATATATTTCTTATGTATTTTTGATACAGCTTAAGTTACTATTTAGATTATAAGTGTTTTCATGATCTACTGAAATATGTCTTCCCTAACTTTCTCCTCCAGAACACTTTTGAGGAAGGTTCATAGTTCCAGAAATTGTCCGTGGAATGAAAAAAGCTTGGCCTTTCCATCTCTAGAAAAGAATTTACTAAGGTTTAAGGCTAGATGTCAGACGACTCTGAACCTTCACCAATTGGTGGCTATTCCTGGTCAAGGTAAATTAAGAGCAAGGAAAGGCTACGCCATGCAAACTTGACAGCCCGCACATAAAGGTAGGCCTGCCTTTCTACTAATGAGGTTTAAGCTCATAACAGCAAGAAACAAGCTTCAAAGGTCCTATATGGCATCACATTTATCTTCAGCATAAATAAGTCAAAAGAAACATTAAAAGCCTGAATGTGAGATTCTACTAATGAGGTTTAAGCTCATAACAGCAAGAAGCAAGAAACAAGCTTCAAAGGTCATATATCTAATTCATATTTTGGTATTTGATTTTTTGCTTTTTACAATTTTTCCCTTTTCTTTGACAAAACATTAAAAGCCTGAATGTGAGATTCTACATATATACATGGACAAAGGTCTACCATAGATCTTCCCAATAAACAGAATAAAATAAGATAACTGAAGGAATAATACAAAACCTAATTTCCTGAAGACTAAATAATTTTTGCATGGCAGCTCGCACAGTCAAATTGGATTACACAGAGCATAATAAGCATCCCACACTCCAGATTAGAGAAGGCATGTTTTTTTTACATTACATTATCCATCATAATATAATTGCACTTCTTTAGTTATAAGCTAGGAGTGACCTGGCAATATTATTTCCATACATTAAATCTAAAATTACTCAGAGAAGGAAGAACTAAAAACTGAAATAAGAATATGCTAGAAGCCGTTTTTATTAATTTGCATTACCATCTAGCAACAAAAGATATGACAAAATAGTGAGTTCCTATAACAATTCAAAGTGGGAAATATTTAGGAATATGCAGCTCCCAAATTCTCAAAAGTAAAAAAACTGCACTGAAACATGATTTTCTGGATAAAGAACATAATGTGTAAATAGAAGAAAATGTATGAACCTGATCCAGCTTATTTGCCTGAAGGAGCAGGAGCAAACGGTTACAGTATAAAGCTTCTTTCTGTCTCTGTGATAGCTTAAAATCAAGACTATTGGCAAGCTGGAACTGCCCTGCACCATCGGTTTTCTTTATGTGACGCTCAAGCTTCCTTAAGCTATCTGAAGCATCCTTTGTACCCCTCAATGCAATAAGATTATTTGTAGCCACAGCAAGGGATGAGGCATCAGCCAGGTCACGGGTTATCGTACCCAAATACGACTCCATAGCTTCTTGAGTGTGTCCCAGTAGCTATAACAAAATTCCTTTTTAAAAGAGAAGATCAACTGAAGGACAAAGTTTAATGTTTTAAAAAAAGAATAAGGAATATAAATTAAGGTGTCATTAACCTGCCGAACATATGCCAGCTGGACTGATATTGGAGCTAGTTCAGTTTCAATCTCATCATCACCATAGTCCTCATCCATCAGCGCTTCCTGGCCAATTCTGACAGAACAATTGTAAGTTAGCCTTAAGTGAATTGGATCTCCATCAAATACCATCACCATTTCTTATCGAACATACGCATGAATTGAACTGATGAGATATTTACACATAACCTACTTCTCATATACTCCCTGTATGCTGTGTCAGAAAAAGAGTTCCTGGCTCCTCCTTCCATAGAAAAAAAATATATGAGGGACACATTTCTTTAAAGCTACATCATTGCCACCAATGTAATAGACTGATAAGTAATGGTTTCTAACTTGAACACCAATTTTGCAATATTCGTGGAAGTGAAAAAGACTTAACAACTCATATAACCAGTAAAGGATTGAGCAAACACCCTCCACGCTCCCGAAAAAAGGGAGGAAAAAAGAGGTGAAGTCCAATTAGAATTATCAACAAGTTCCTTCATAAAACTATCCCAAGCGAAGGTACTGACACTGTAAGCAGGGTATCAAGAAATTTTAGATTAAGAGGGTATCAAGAAATTTCAGATCTTAATCTATTTTGATAAAACTGTTGAACAAGCACTAAACCTTTGCATAAAGGTTAGTTTATCAGAAACTACGTTCACATTTCTTTCTTTCTTACTTTCCTTTCTTTTTAATGTTTAAAATTTCAGATCTTAACCTATTTTGATAATACTGTTGAACAAGCACTAAACCTTTGCATAAAGGTTAGTTTATCAGAAACTACGTTCTCATTTCTTGCTTTCTTTCTTTTTAGCAATTTGAAAGGTGTTGCTGAAGAGAACCAACAAAATATAACATGAAGAAGTATATGTCATTCAAATTAACAATTATCAGTTAAAAACTGAATTTGCTAATACGCAAACAAGGCAGAGAAAAGTTGATATTAGCTGAAAACTCCGTCTTGCTGATAACACAACAAGGAAGGGGTAAAAACTCAAAAGATTGATATGACCTTATATCCTCTGCAGAGGTCGGCTTACAGAGTGAACAATGCTAAAGGCACTGCAAGATTTGCAGAAGGCCTCAACTTAACAGAGGTCACAATCCATGAAGAAGGCTGCAAACCAAGATTTTGGTGCAAATGACTAACCATCTATCAAGGCAAGGCCATAACCCAAATTTTTTTCCAAGGTATGAGTACACGTAAACTTACTTAGGCTAATACCAGTTATTTAGGGTGTTGTCATTCCTCCATAGCCAAAAACCAATCCGAATAATCAAAATGGATTTCTTGGCAAATATCCCAACTCTCCAAAAGAACTTTTATCAAATGGCATCATCTTCATCTTCATTATCATCAACATCACTACCATCAGCATTGCCTTTTCATGACAAAAAGGGATGGAGGTATGGTCCCATGGAGCAAGCCTCCAGTTAAAAAGTAGATATACAAAACACTACCTCATTATTAGATACCTCATAAACCACACTAAAAGCAAAGGGGAAATTTTTAAAATGTGTCAAGGAAAGATCTTATAATAAACTTTCAGCACCTGATACCTGATACTGATACTCAAATGAATGCATAGTCAACTTAATACCCACCTTCTAGCTGAAAGCAATTGTTGTTCAGCATCAGCATATTTTCCTTTTTCAATCAAGGAGCAAGCAGTGTTGTGAGCAAGTTCAAAGCTGCTAGATGCTTTAATTCTGAGAGTATCCATCATTCCTTGAACTTCAGCAGACCTGCCAGCCACGATCAAAGCAGCAATGATATTTGTCTTTAAATCTAAGGACTCAATCTTGAATTTTTGAAGCTTATCGTAGCTTTCCATGCATGCATCCATTTTTCCTAAGCGATAGAAAATTTGTGATTCCAACTGCAAAACCATAGACGTTCTTTCCCGGCCTTCTAATGCCTCAAGTGCTGCTTTTAGCTTGTTTTGCCTATATAGGCAATATGCCTAAATAAGAAACGAAGGAGTAAGTACCCCAAAATATCATATAATTCAAGATGAATTTGAGTAAAATAGGAGTGCGATTCATGAAGCAAACATAAAAAACAGAGCAGGCATACTATTAGAATGAATAAGAAAGAAAAGGCTTGTCCTTTCTATTATAAACTGACTATCACTGATCACTTGCGCAGAGGACTCAATAGATATTTATAACAAGTTCGATTAAAATATTTGTGGCAGCATATGGGTATCCCTTTTCTTCAAACCAGGCTATAGATGTTAGAAAGGGTAAATTATAAATTATAACTTTCAAAATCACACTAAACACCCGAGAACTTTCAGCATTTTGCAACAAACCCCCAATAACTTTCAAAATCACCCTAAACACCCAAGAACTTTCAACATTTTGCAGTAAATCACCAGTAACTTTCAAAATTCAAAATCACACTAAACCTCAAATAACATTTGCAAAAAAAACCCCCAAGTTGACATTGTTACCTGATGCAGCACGTGCAACTAACGGGACTAAAAAAGACAAAAATACCCCTTTTATTATTACAAATCCCTTCTATGACCTTCCTATATTTTCAATCCTACAAAAAAGAAATCTCTCATCTTTTGTCATTCGTTCTCCTCTTGCTCACGCCCACATTGGTGTCCCGAACCTTTTTTTTCCTGAAACTGTCATTCAAAATGTCTTTTTATGTTTTTTATTTTATTTTATGGGTGTTATCTGCAACACGCGAAAAATTATCATGGGTTTTCTGTAATTCCAAATGTTATGGGGGTTTAGTGTGATTTTGAAGTTATTGGGGGGTTTACTACAAAATGTTGAAAGTTCTTGGGAGTGTAGTGTGATTTTGAAACTTGAAAGTTATTGGGGGTTTACTGCAAAACGCTAAAAGTTTTTGTGGGTTTAGTGTAATATACCCGAATTAGAAATGTACCGCTAACTAGTAACTACTCATTTTGACAAGAGTAATACTACAATTCTTCATTACTCAGGAAAGAGAAAGGTCATCCAGCTACTGTCAATCCTGAAGTAAATAGGTGGCTTGTATCATTTGCACGCAATCCCTTAATTACTCGCACTAAATTCCTTAAACTTCACAAGCTACCCAAATCACGTACTCACCTAACGGGCCATTGCAAAATTTGCACCAAAATTACATTGTTTTTAAAATAAGTTCAGTGGAAAATCGTTAATTTAGGCATGCATTTTAATAAAAAGTTCATTTTAGCACGTTTCTCACGTATATTTCAAGATCCAAGTATATGCCAGTTCCAGCGATTTAAATTAACCAAAAATTAACATTGAGCTGCTTGTAATTCAAAAACTAAAAGATTTAACAAAGAAATTCCACCTTATAGAAACTGAGATCGATCGGCAGGGATTTGAACCTCTGAATCTCCTCAAGCGCCTTATCGATCAAATCCTTCTTGATCAAAGCCACCACTTTACATCTCACAGCATCCTCGTCCCCGGGAACAACCGCAATAACTGAAAATTCCAAAAATACAAAAATTAAAAATTTACTTAACATCTAGATTTGATCCGTGAACAAATCGATCGAGAAAAGGAGA
This sequence comes from Asparagus racemosus, assembly GCA_037177215.1. Classification (NCBI taxonomy): domain Eukaryota; kingdom Viridiplantae; phylum Streptophyta; class Magnoliopsida; order Asparagales; family Asparagaceae; genus Asparagus; species Asparagus racemosus. The sequence continues at coordinate 5,778,837 of JBAKGM010000200.1, read as the reverse complement.
ATTGACCTTGATCTGCGGCCTTGGCGGCCTGATCGTACTCGAAGTTCTGGATGTGACGGTGGAGATTAGAGAAGAGATCCTCGATTGGGATGGATGGAGCGGCGGCGGATTTAGCCGCCGGTGAGGGTTTGGGCTTCGCTTTGGGCGCCATTGAATTTGGACCAAATCTCTCCTTCTCTCTCTTTTTGGGAGGAGAGATGCGTTAGGGTAGAAGACGAGACAGGAGTTCTTTATTTGGGATTTAGTACGCTCGGGTCGGGTTCGAAGATCCTGTACTTAAATAGGATCCGATAATCAAAAGTTTCGGAATCGGATCCGACATTGCGGATTCGGATCGGATCCGGGTCAGATTTGGATTTAAAACAAGACCCAAATCTGAAAACGACATCTTAGCTGCTGTTTATAATTCTGGTGTACATATGAGATGCATCATCAAGAAATAATAACTAAAATATTAATGCATATTATAAATATAAATTATATAAAAATATATCCATTAGTATGTTAGAATAATATTATAACATTTACCACAATTTCCTCAATCTGACGTTTTTTCTGTCTATCTCAGGCAATTTAAAAAATAAATTATCATCCGCTCTCCAAGATGATCACGGGACCCTCAACATCGAGCCCAATCTTGCGGACTCCATTTATTAGGTTCTTCTTGAATCAGCAAGATCATGCACTCTTTTTATACGTGAGTTGGTGAATAAGAAAATCGTACACCTCTATGAAACACATGATTGATGCGGATCCTTCCACTGTCCCTATTTGTATAACCTTTCTGAATTTATGTTGAATTTACAGTCATATTTATGAAATGAGTGTACTTTGAGACCATTGCTTATTTTCTTTTAGTATCCTACTCTATCCTTATAAATAATATGGGTTAAGGCTCTTTTTTATTCCTAGAAAATACATGAAACATATAAAATATCCTTTGTCCTGCAAACTTTCGGACAGACGTCTCAACTAAAATATCCCCGAGTGGATTATTCAGTCTCAACTTAAATTGGGAACCTCATTATAAAAAAAACATTAAACAAAACTTGAAAATTTATGACCAATGAAAAGCCCTGGGCTAATTTATGAGTAAAATGGCCCGGATTCGTTCAAGACCGGCCCGTTTAAGTGTTTTATTGTAGGGCTATTTAGACATTAGTCCCTTAAAATCTATGATTCCATGTTAGTCTCTAACATCTCAATAATTGCTCATTAGTCCCTCAAATCCTAAGAGCTCATACAATTTGGCCCCTCAATGATCAAAATACCCTAAACTAATGTTATTTGAAAGTTGTTAAGGGTTTAGAGCTAGAAACATCAATCTATCCTCACAGGGCAAGGACTCTACCAGTTTTCTTCAAAACAGAATAAGTTAATTGTGAAGAGAGGATCTTATCTACAACAGTGAGCTCTCAATAAATCTGAAAGTGGGAAAGGAGCAATACAAGTTTGTGGATCCTTTTCAAGCATATTTGTGGCTAAATTCCAGATGACAATAATTATCATAAACCCCCTTAAGTTTATAAGCAAATTTTATACAGGTGGGTAAAATTACGTAAGGGGATATTTTTGCTGGAGAAAATTGCGATTGATGCTTTTAGGGTTTTTTTTTTTATTAAAGACATTGAAATTTGAAGGGGGTTTTCTAAAAACCCATAAAGATCTCAGATAGTTTGAAAGTTTTGGGGGTTATCTGATAATCATATAAAGTTAAGGGTTTTTTTGGAACTTAGCCGATACTTTTCATCCTTACTCTCAGAAAGAACTCTTTTTGAGAATAGGTTTTAGGTGATATTTCTTGCAATATCTCAAGCAGTTACCGTTTAGGAATTTGGCCGGTCCTCTTCACTGGCAATGGTGAAGAGACCACAATCTTTTTCTTTTTCTTTTTTCCTTCGCAGCACAACTTTCTCAATATTAAATGTGCATTAATGCATGATTAATTCTTAATGTACATAGTAAAACTCATCAGTATATGATGAGGCATTTATGAAAAATGAATTAAATAATCTGAAGTATATCATTAAGCTTTGGATTCAGCAACCAAATTCTCCTCCTCATTTCCAACTACTCAGGTTCAAATTTTAGTGGCTACAGATTTAAAGTGGATTTAACACACACACACACACACACACACACACACACACACATATATATATATATATATATATATATGGGAGAAGTGTGTATAAGGTGGCATCTTAGATGCAATCTAAGCTAGCGCATCTTGATTCATGAATTACACCATTCTAATTAATGATCCGCTCCATTCACCGTGATCTAAATGTCTTAAAACATCTATAAAATAAAAATCATGATGATTAGATATTTCTAACGCATATTTTTCATTGTCTCTTTAGTTATATTGTTGTAAAACCGTTAATTTTACAATCAATTGATGCATGAGTAACTACAACCCAATATGGCTAATTTTTTATTTATATACAATCTAAAACACATAAATCAAAATGAACAGAGTGGATCGAGTAATTTGATAATATATAATGTAGTTTTGAAGCCACTAACTTAGATTGAATCTACCAAGGGGTGTTATCTAAATCTACAAAGAGCGATCTCCAAATTCACGAAGAAAATAGTAAAGAGGAATTTTATTGATAAAAGTTATATACCTCTAGGGCTTATAAGACTCTTCTTAAATAGAAAGATAAACTAGAATCCTAATAAGACTAGAATTACAAAGATATAGAAACTATAAAATCCTATTCTAAAAAGACTCCCTATAATATAGGAAACAAATCATGAATCAAAATTGTATTTGTTCCTAATCTAATTTGACTCTAACTTTAAATTTGTTTCCTAATCTAAATAGACTTCAACTTTATTATTAAAAATAAATAAAAAGCTAATAATTTTCAGATTTTAGCCAAAACTAGATATTACTGATGAGATTTTAAAAATCTAACAATCTGGTTGGCTCCATCTCGTCGAGATAGCCGATTTACATATATAATATGTCAGAATCCACCTTCTGGATTGGAAGATATGATCGTTTCTTTCCGAAAATCAATAATATGTATGTATGCATATTTAGCTTGTGATTGTCTCGATCCTCTATGAAATTGTCCGTTAAGCGTCCTACATCAGTCTCCCCTTGTTGAAAGAAGCTCGACCCTGAGCTTATATTTATTTGAATAGCAGCTTCCTTGGTAAACACTTTTCTTCTCCTGCATCGATCAGCGTCTGCCTTATAATTAGCATTGATTTTCTCCATCAGTTCTTTTACCTTCTCACCTAGGGCTTCTTCAGAATCAAACTTTTGAATGAATCTTTGACACATTATCTTAGTGTGACTTACGGCATTTGGATCTAAAGATGACCTGAAAAACTCCTCCAAATTATTTTCTTGTTGCTTTTTATATTCTTGTGCATGTGGTTTCATCTCAATATTGTTAAAACCATTAATACTCTTCATTTCAGAAGAATTTTTCTTGCACTCTATCTCCTTTATTTTGAGCTCTCCACTAAGCAATTCACACATATCATCAATCACCCCGCTCTCAATTCTACCATTCTCCTTTATTGCAACAACATTAGCAAATATAATATCATTCACAATAGCTTTAGAAACTTCATGCATAATATCCATCTTCACTGACATATCACCATCAACATTAGGAATCTTGCTCGCAATAGGGGCTCGCTCATTAAGAGGAATCTCGATTGGGGCAGGTTCTTCTTTTTCAATTATAACCAAATCATAGACCTCTTCAAATTGTTTTAAGTTTTCTGCTAAAGTCTTGTTGTCTGCCATTAGAAAAATCTTCTCCTTAGCAATCTCTATCTCAAATACCTCTGGCTCTATCATTGACTTAATTGACGAAGTCTTTGTTGTTACTTCTTCGGTGCTCTTCACAAATCTATACTCTTTCTCAGAGATGAATTGAGGTTTCTTAGTTTTGTCATAATCATATCTAGTTTGATAACTCTCTAAAAACATCCATGATGAAGGTCCCTTGTCATTTTGCTCAAGTTTTCGCTCCACCTTCTTCGTTAGACGGACCGCCTCGGCTAAAGGAAAAGAATCTTTCAAAGATACCCGACATTGTTTGTAGTTAGAAGATAAGAAACGGTCTCTCAATAATTTCTTCATCTTTGCCCATGTTTGAACCGGATCCTTCCCTTGATGGTATCGATTTATCAATATTTCATCCCACCATGCAGATGCTTTTCCTTTAAGTCTG
>JBAKGM010000200.1:5727489-5740393 GCA_037177215.1 Asparagus racemosus | reverse complement strand
TTGCAGCTGCTAATATATAACTAATTAGTCGGGGTTGCCAACCCCGACTAATTAGTACCGTGATTAAGCAAAAGTGGTCGATTTCTGTAAATAAAAAAGGAGTAGGTCTGTTTTTTTTTAAAAAACTCAGGTAGGTCTATATCGAAAAAAAGTCCTATTACGAAAACCCTGTAATTCCCCTCCCCCTTTCGACAATCTCTCTCTCCTCCCCTCTCACCACTGCTTGCCTCTCTCTATTTAGGTTAAAAATTGCGGGTTCTTGGGTTGGAGAAGAGATGAATTAATAGAGATTAAGAAGCTGGTAATTAAAGAGGACGGATTGGGTTACTTGGTCCTCAACATTCTCACCGACGAGCTCCAAATGCCCCTCGACCATTCCGATGGTTTGAAACTTTCGTGAACTTTTTTGGTTTTTGTGAATTTTTAGGAATTATCTGGGAACTAGGATTTCTTGTTTACTGGCTTCGATGTCTGTTGGCTTTAATTCGTGTGAATTTCATGGGTAAATAGAAATTATTTGAGTTTAGTGAGAGGTGATCTTGTCAATCATTTTCTCAGATTTTCGCAGCAATTGCAACTTGAGTTAGTTTGATATTGAAAATCTTTTGCTTTTTATTATTTCTTCTATAATGTGATTATGTACAATATTAATCTAAGAGTGATGATATGAATTTTATGTAAGTAAGCAAGCTATGATATTCTGAGTTGGCTTGTTACTTATTAGTTAGTTGTTAAAATTATTAGTTAGTTATTAAACTTATGGGTAAGTTAGTAAACTTATTAGTTAGTTGTTAAATTTAGGAGATAGTTGTTAAACTTATTAGTTAGTTTTTAAACTTATGAGATACTAACTCATAAATTTAAACTTATGAGTTAATTGTTAAACTTATGAGATAGTAACTGTTATGGTCCTGAACATTTCTTCATTAATTAACTCTCTAATCCCAAGGGGAATACCAATGTTTAGGGTGAGAGAGCAAGCTTAGGCCACCCTGGTTCGAATCCCCTGGACGGCTTGAGAGACGAGGCTAGTCGTCCCACCAGTCGACTACCCTCGTGGGCGACGCGAATGGCGGTACTTGTCGTCCCACTCGACTCTTCATTCGACCTATCCCCTGGACGGCTCAAGTGACAAGGCGAGTTGTACCACCAGTCGACTACCCTCGTAGACGGTGCGAATTGCGGTACTTGCCATCCCCCTCAACCCTTCAATCAACCAATCTTCGTAGGACGACTCGGGAGACGAGACCAGTCATCCCCCTAGTCGACCACACTTGTGGACGACACGAAAGGCGGTGTTAGCCGACCTTTCCGGTAGTATAACATTCTCTACCCGGTTGGCTCAAGCCCTCGCTCCCAGTGCCTTGATCCCCCCATCTCACACGATAATTAAAGCACCTCGAAACTCTCTGGCGGCGTACATAACTAATCCCATCCCCATTAATGCCGAGGGAACAGTACTAACTCCTGCGCCAATCTCCAATCGACACCTGTTGAAGCTGTCTGGCGCAACCTCTACTATCTATTTTAGTCTCATCACTGAGTCAGCATACATAAGAATAAGGCTGACTCACACTTAACTGCAGCACTAGCCAGAATGACCAAAGTGCCCTCCGACCCCCATACAAATAGAAAGTTGTTCAACAAAGAAGGTAAGCAAGCCCTAGCTCAGACATTCTCTCCACACATTACAATTTCATTTCTTCCCTTCTCATACTAACTTGATCATCGGAGGGACCACTGGAGATCCCAACTCTGCCCTTTTCCACAGGTACTCCCCCAGAATAGGAGAGCCTTCCGACGCACGCAACCACCAGGCATTCGGAGAGGAAGCAGACCCCACTCTCCTAAACTCTAATCCCGCGGAGGTTAGTGACTGTGTGATCCGAGCATCAACACTCGTCCAACTCACTACCCCTCTGAGTGACCAAGAGCTCGACCGACTCGCGAGCAACCCTCTGAACCACTACCTACTCTTGAAGCATGATGAAGAGTTCGTGGACTTACTTGAGCCTACTAAAAAGCTCGATCTCCACAAGCAAGCGCCTGACAAGGTATCTCCATAAAGTCTCTAGGCATCTCGTGTAGCAAGAGGTGGTCATTAGAAAGATAAATTTGATATACCACACATGCCTGGTTGGACATGGAGTCCAGCACCGACCCTCTAGAGTCGAGCCTATGACTCTGTATAAACATGAAGTAATCAATCAGGTCTCTATCATGTCAGACCCCAACATAGCCGTTCCAATAAGGGTCATCCTCACTTTCTCCCACTCGGCGGGAGAGAGTTCACTTATAAGGTGAAGGGAGAGCCACTCAAACTAGCCACCTAGAGGGGCCTCCTCCTCCTCAATAGTCTCAGTAGTTAGCTCCTGCTCCACCATCGACTCCTTCCCGGGCCTCCTCAAAGGCTCAGCGGCCTCACTTACTTCAGCTAGGGTAGCGGTGTCGGCTTCACCTTCAATAAGAGGCTAGACCCTTGCCGACTCAAAAGTAGCAAGAAGAGTCTCCTTAGCAACCTCCTCTCCCTTAGTTGCTGGCAACAGAGACAGACTACCCAGGTTAATTATATCTGAAGAGGGTGGACCCCTAATGAAAGCGGGTCTGCACCTGCTTGCTTAGGCGCAAGCCTCATCCGCCTAGTCCCTAATCACAAAGAAAGCTTGTGAGCCACACTCAGCATTTTGGTGACTTTCGACAATGACCTTTTTCCTCCTCCTCCTTCTCTTCCTGGACCTTTTAGCTTAGGAAGTAGAGATTGTCGAGCCCATACCAAGCCGGGACACGAGCTCGGCCAAATCCTTAAGAAGGTCCTAAAGCTCCTTCTTTGCCAACTAAGGACAAAGGGGCTTTTGGGGTCCCCGGGAGAGGCTAACACGCGGGGCCATTTCTGAGTGCACTTCAACGCCTAGAAGTGTGGCATGAGCAAGATCCTTCTCTGTGGCCTTCATGAAAGAGATATCGGCAACTTGGAGCATGGCATCATCGAAAAGGTTCTTACATCAACGAGACCAATTGTAGGCTCAGATCTTCTCTAAGCCTTGCTTCTCCATCTCAGAGAGAAACCTAGCCTTCAAGACCTCCTTCTTGATCTCTAGCCATGAAGAGCAAGCTAGGATCGGGTCGGCGCCAAAGAGGAAGAATATGTTCTCCTTCCATCATTTATAGGTCTTTGGGATGTTTGAGACCAGCAGAAACCCACCGGTTGACTAAAAATAAAAATGCCCCTTGTCCTTGCCAATTTTGGCACACAACAGGTAACCCAAAATCCCTAACGTTGGCTTAACCTACACCCAATTGCAGATGACGAGGAAGGTGGTCAAGAAATTCACCAAGTTAGGCTTCAATTGGATTGACGATATTTTGAGGGCTCAAAATACCTTTGTGAGGAAAGGGTGCATAGGAAAGCGGAGACTGTAGTCAAGATGGTGCTGATACATCGGCGTCATCACCCTCGTGATTGTAGATAGAGCAGTCATGTGAGGACAGAGTAAAGGAGTTGGGGATGTCGTACTCCTTCACTCACCTTGCGACATCATCGTGAAGTACTAACGAATTATACCTACAAAGCAGCAAGATCCAAGCCTCATTGCGAAACAAGGAAGATTGTGAACCGAAAGCCATCGGAGAAGACAAAAAGGATGATTGAAGTTTCAAAGAACTGAGACGTAGAAAATTCGAGGGTTTGAAATTCAGAAAGAGTAGAGAAGAGGAGGCGAGAGTATTTATAGGTGCTAACTGACCTTCGATGGTCGACACGTGGCTAGATCTAAGCGGATGAGATCAAATTCCTAGGATGCACTATTGATCCTAGTCAATCGAAGCATCATATCACAAAAATCCAGGTGTGCAATCATCACTAATGACAGCGCATAATTCACAGCTATCTTCCATAGGTTGATTTGGATCCCAAGTGCAGTGAAGATGAAACGATTCAGTTTCTCTCAAACCCTACTTCTCCAAGTCTGAGCAAAAGGGGCCAATCTTATATCCTAAAAATCACAAGTTTGATGAACCCTTAAAAATTGGTCATGTGTCAGTAGGATAGGTTAGATCATCTGACCAAAAGACCCAACCCGAATGTAGACACAGTCCGACCAACCAAGCCGACCCCTCTAACAGTCCAAATATGAGTCGAAAGATGTCTTTAGGTCATAATACAACATAGATCCTCTAAGTCTTGAGTCGATAGGCATCTTCAAATCAGACTCCACCAGAGAGTATTAGTCCCAAGGTAAGGAAAGGAATGTCTAATAGCCTCGTCAACACTATTCACATTAAATGTGTGGCCAAACGTTATGATGACTCCTCGAATGGCACCTATACTTCGCCACCCAGTAGCCATCATCCAACATAGAGAAACTGAATCTTGAGTCGAAGGACGTCTTCAAGTCAGACTCCACCTAAGAGTATTAGTCCCAAGGCAAGGAAAGAAAAATGTCTGATAGCCTCGTGAACACTACTCACATTAAATGTGTAGCCAGACATTACGATGACTCCTCGAATGGCACCCATACTCTGCCACCCAGTCACCATCACATTAAGTGCATAGCTGGACATTAATGACTCCTTTGACATCGCCCATATTTCGCCACCCTTTCTCTATCACATGAAATGCGATTAGAGCGGCACCTTAAGTTTGCCATACTGATTGTCAACATGTGTAAAGCAGAAGTAAAACATCAACTCTGCCAGTCGGGTCGGATTACCGATTTGCCCCCACACTCTCCTATAAATAGATGCTACTTTCACCATTCTAAAGCTGAACTATCTAAACCCTAAGCTATATTCAGAATTTCTCTTCATACTGCTTTTATTAGTCGCTAACTTGAGCGTCAGATGGCACACCGGGTGAAATCTCCTCCGGGGCCTCTAACATCTGCTACTTGTGCAGGGATCTATATCTCAAAGTTTATCAGCCATCAAAGGAGATCAAGGACCGTAAATCTTTTCCTAACATTACCCTACTCACAAATTAACTTTCAGAGATAAACATAGAGATTTCTGGTGTTGTTGACAAAGTTAAAGTTTGAATTATAGACGCTCCTAGTCTTAGATCCTCAGGGATGGAACAAACAACAAACAGAAGAATCTTATCGTCGATAAAGAAGTTCACTAAGAAACACCCGCCAGATATCGTTCTCTATCTGGATCGGCTTGATGATTACCAGAGGAGAGATTTCAGTGATTTGCTTCTCTCGAGGTGAATTACTAGTACTCTGTGTTCTTGGATTTGGTCCAATGCCAGTTGTTTTCACTCATGCTTCTTCAATCCCACCAGTCAAAGCTCCCCATGGCTCTCCTTTGATTTCTGAGGAGTTGGAAGCTCAGAGATGATGTTCTTCAAGAATCCATGTGAACTTTTGCTCCTATTGTGCTAGCGGAAAACCATCCTTTCTGTAGGAGCCAAAGCTGGACGCTTCAGTTGCTGCTATTACGCTTTTCCCTGTTTCTTGGAACCAACCTGTTCAAAACTTTTGACAGGTCCGCTAGTGGACCCACAAGGCTGGGATCATGATTGTGGTTATAACGGTGTTAGCGTCGTCGAGCAGAGGCTCGCTTTCGCAAGCCGATTTCCTAGAGCATTTGTTGTTCAGATGAAAAAAGACAAAAAGGATTTCAATTTTCATTTGAACTCCTCCATATTGGCAAAGCACGGGGAGAATGCTTCTTCTCTTGCTGCCTTTAACTTTGACTGTGTCAGGAAGCAGCTTGGTTACCTGCCCCGTTGGGAGACCAAGTTCAAGAACTTGTCCGTAACTTTCCAAATTGAGACTGTAGCTACTGGATTGAAGGTAGAAGACCAGCTTATGATCAGAGAGAGGTCAGCTATGGTGGGTGGTGCAGGTACTGTACGTGCCCGAGGTGGTGATGTAGCATATGGAGCCAATTTGAAGGCACATTTTATTGAAGAGAATAATGATTATCCGATTATTGGCCAAGCAATTTCTGCGTTGGGCCTCTCGCTGATGGAGTGGCGTAAAGATTTAGCTTTGGAGGCTAATTTGAAGTCTCAGGTATACATTGGGAGGAACTCAAAGGCGTCGGTTCGTGTTGGCATGAACAATGAGCTCAGTGGGCTGATCACAATTACGACAAAGCACCTCAGAGCATCCTGAGCTTGTGCTCGTTGGGATCATTCAGGTTACCCTCTCTATCTTCAGGAGCATCTGGCCTTGGTTTTAGGTGAAGGGCAATAGTTATACACTCTTTTCAAGTGCCATATATGTACTATTTATACATATATCTACCTTTTATCTCTAACGATGTCATCATTTATGCTTAAAGCGTTATCTCTACCTATTACTGCCAATGTATTTCTTGGTTGTAGAGGACTACATTCCAACGAAAGTTCTAATTGCTTACATTAAAAATATAAAACTAACAGTCAGACATAACTAAGCAAATGGTTGCTGTAGATATGTTATTTATGTAATGTTTTCATGCATTATGTTTGATATCTGCTGTCACTTTGAACTTCTTCGGTGACCTCCACTTCATGGTTGTAAGAATATAAATTATAACCCCCAACCACACAACTTTCTTCGGACTTTTAGTATTATACCAAATGCACACAAAGAGGATTTAAACTGAATTGGAACGCTGCAAAAAATTGTCAAGGAATGTCAGCCTATGAAAAGGATGTTCAATCTGTTCACAGTTATAAGGAAACTATTCATGCCATTGAGAGAAATTTGTCCTAAAGTTTGAGCAGACAATGATCAGGATTTCCCCTTACATGGTCATTTTCTTGAATGTTTTATAACTCAATGCTTTACCTATATATACTTCCACTTGAACTTGCGACCAAAACAATAGTATATCTATGGTGTTATGAAATGCAATGCGAAATTCTTACAGCACCTTTTTTTTTTTTGGCCCTGCCAGAATTCTTATCTTGATATCACTAGCTTTACCTATTAAGCTAAAAACTTGCAAATATGTTGCCATTGCCCAAAGCATGGTATGATATGGAAGCTTGATTTCTTGTTTCTACAAAAGAAATATTAGCATTTGTCATTATACATTATTCTTGCATATCCAAACATTCAGTCTCGCATGAATTAAGCTTCTTGACTATTCGCATCTTTAAGCAGGTAGGTAAGTGAAATTGTTTAAAATATAAAAATATAACCCTCAATCCTCACGAGAACTTCTTCAAAGTCTAAGTGTAGTGGCAGGGACTTTGAGAGAATTGATGGTGTGTATACCGTAGCTCAAAGGCCTGTATTTCACAGAACACAAAGATTCAGAACTGTGCTAAAGGTTTTAATACACAACTTTAAATTGGGTTTTTTTTAAATACTAATCTCTTAAATCATTCTCTATTAAAAAAAATCCCTTAAATCATTCATATTCTGAAACTAGTCCCTCAAACCATTGAAATAGCAATTTGATCGCTTAATTCTTAACTTATTTTGAATTTGTCCCTTATATCATTGGAATTGCTCCTAGGTCGCCCAAGTTTTGAGTTATTTTGAGTTTAGTTCCTCCTTCGTTAAGAGCAGAACTAGTGGTTAGAGGGATTAATTTGAGACAACTTATAAGAATTGGGGGATCTAATAAAAATTTCAATGGATTGAGAGACTGAGTTCAAAATACCTTAAGAATTGGAGTCCTCATAGCAATTTCAACGATTTGATGGACCGATTCAAAATATGTAAAATTTAGCGGACTAGTATCGAGAAAACCCTTTTAAATTTAACCTACTCCGTTGAAGTAAGGGGTGTTCTGCACAAATACTCCTAAACTTTATAAATTAGAGAAAAGCCTTCTGAACTACTGCAAATTAATTGCCGTAAGTCGATGCTAATTAACTGTGAAGGGGTAAAATGTCTAAATTGACCTTGTTAGCATTAGTATCCTGGAAATTGATGAGAAGTAAGCGGATGAAGCAGAGGGTGGCAGGATAATAGAAGCTGTTCCAGCAAATAAGAAATGAGAGGATTTGGGAGAGAAAGGAGGAGGAGAGCTGGTAGAGGGGGTTGGGACGGACCACGGCGAAGGAGAAGAGGGAATTCCGGCGAGGGCTGCTAGCTATCACGTTGAGTTGAGGAGTTTTATACATTCCTACCGTAACGCAGTAGATATAATCAGTACGTGAGGGGAATATTGTACATGTCACTTGCAAAGCACGCAACAACTTAGACCGATCGCCACTTGGCATGGTATTTAAACAAGTTCGAAGGGGTTTCCTATGATTTACAAAGTTTCTTTGGTTTTCTGCCACGTTCACAGGGTTTTGTGAAAATATATCCTTGCTAAATCCATCCAACTTATATTAGGTTAGAAATTGTGTCAGATTGTTTCAGGGGATGACAATGATAGTATCTTCCTGTGTCTACGCAACAAAAGGGAGGGACAACCACTTTTCCACCTTAAGCGACTTGCAATACTCCCTCGTTTCTTTCAATCAAGAACGCAAAAAAGATGTTAGCTAGGAAAGAATCGCTAACATAACACAACTGCAACTACTATCTCCTTGCAGCTTTTATATCTTTTCGGTTGATGCTGTTTCATTCTTGAATAGCTTTTAAGATATCGGTAGACATTGATTGTGCAGTTAACCCCTCTGTTTCTTTATGTTGGATATTATCACTCGCTTAGACAATTGTCTAAACCTTTAACTAGGTAATGAAGTTAACCCTACTGATACAGAGTGTGCATACCTGAACAATTAAGCAGATTGTTCGGAAGTAGCTAGCTTGCCACGTAGCTTAGTTTTCTATTTGAGGCATTATAGCTTTTTATTTTCAGTTAGATATTTTGTTTATATTTGATGTCATGTGAGCAAAAGGTTTTAGCTACTTATTCTCCTATCCTGGATATTTTTTTTCTTTGGATATTGTATTTGATTATTGAGAGTTTGTTTAGCTTCCGCACTATCTTTGTCATTTAACTGTGATTGATCATTATTGTATTGGATGTTCTGAGATTGTATTATGAGACTGATATATTGCAAGTGATTATGGATGTATAGAACATGCTTATGAGTATTCATAGGGGGAGTATTTCCTTGTACCAATAAATGATTTGCCAGAATAGTCGTGTCCCACACCATATGCTATCTCTGGTGTGTGACAAGGGTCTTAAATGCAATACTATTCAAATTCCGATTATAATTATTTTAGTTTTTATGGAAGACTTCTTCATCGATTAAACAATTAACAGGATGGCTAACCTAAGTCTATATAAGAAAGGCGTATCTGGATATATGAGAATATGTAGAAAATTTAGATTTTCAAGATCCTATCATCTCTTGTACTGCACCCCTCCATTGATGAGTGGATTTGATTGGAGAACTTCTCTTAAGGAAGTTTTCTCTGATGAACATGAGACATCATTCAGAGAAGATTTTTAATCCACAAATTAAAAAGAACTTTCTAAATAAATGCTTGATACACTATTTTTTAGTTTTTGTTCATAATAATGCCATGTTATATGCGAGATAATTTGGTCGTAAAAAAGAATAGTAATGATGAAAGGTAACAAGCTTCACATTATCAAAAATATAGTTAATATAAAATATTGACTGGAAGAAAGAACACATTTACATTATTACATAAGCATCAGTTCCTAATAGTCACTACCCATCACTAGTAGCACGGGTGGTTTAGGGAGACAACAGTAATACTGCTAACATCCCCAAGTCCCTCGTTCAATCATGTTTCCAACAAACCCAGAATTTTGTTTTTCCACTAAACCTTTAAACTTCTCGCACAAAATCTCGCAATTCCAAAGTTTCTCAAATAACCCCCAAAACTTTTAATTCTTTCTATAAAACTCCCAATAGATTTTCTCTTTTAACTGGACTCTACCTAATTCTATTCTTTTATTGTTTACCTGGAGCTCATCTTCTCCTCTTCTCATTGCTTTATGGAGGGGTTTAGAAAAACGTTAAAACTTTTAGGGGTCATTTGAGGCTCTTTAGAGTTGTTGGGTTTTGTGGGAAAATTTTTGGCATTTAGTGGGAAAAACAAAGTTCAGGGAGGTTTCGTGGGAATCGCATCAATGTTTTGGGGATGTTGTAAAATTTAGCCTTAATATAAATGCCAAAAAAATTTAATGTAAAAAAAAATATAGGTATTACAGTATTTGAGTGTGTTAGGCAGATTTAATGTAACAAAAAAAATATAGGTATTACAGTATTAGAGTGTATTACAAAACTCTGTCACTGCCCAATACCTCATTGAGGAATTCTATCGATAGTCTGTGTAAGTGGATGCCAATTTACACATACTGTCACATTCTCCTTCCCCTCTATTTTGGGCTGAATTATGTATATAACCCCGTAAACAATTTTATTTTATGTTGCAATCTATTTCCAATTGTAAAAAAAGGGGCATACTTCTCTATAATGATTAATAATTTAATACTAATTTTAAAATTAAAATAAGCAGTGACTCATCACAAAGTATTATGGGTCTAGCATCCTCATTTTTCTCTTTAATGTTGCTTGATAAATCATTCAAAGTAGAATTGAGAGTATCCTTCTCATATGTTGAGCAAATAAATTAGAAAGTATTGTTTATTGTGGTTAGTGCATTTTCACTCACTAACTAACCTAAGAGAGTCATTACCATAGTTACTAACCCATATTTGGCAGCGAGCTCAGACCTCATCTATCTCTCTCCCTCTCATATCAGTGATCATGGGACTTCTGAGCATCATAAGGAAAATAAAAAGGAAGGAGAAGGAGATGCGAATCCTAATGGTGTAAGTCTCTCTCTCGCCTCAGATCTCTCATTCTCTTATTCTCTTCAATTACTCAATTTTGTTATGTTATTCAAAAATCTGGGCAGGGGGCTCGATAACTCGGGGAAGACGACGATAGTAATGGTGAGGACACCAGCGTCATCAGCCCAACCCTCGGATTCAACATCAAAACCATCAAGTACCAAAAGTAATTAATACCTACCCACTCTTAAAAATCAAATCTTGTTCATGAATCCCCTCTCAAATTTTCATCTTCTGGTTCATTTAGGATCTGAGTCGATTTATGCTGCCACTTTGTTAATTTTTCTGATCTTGTGTCTTTAATAAAAAAAATTGCACGACTTGTGATTTTGCTATTAGAGACCTGATTGCGAGTTTGCATATTTTGGTGCAATTTTATTGATTTTTGTGTAGAATTTGGAAAAATGGTGTAGGTATTCATTGAACATATGGGATGTTGGTGGGCAGAAGACCATTAGGTCATACTGGAGGAATTACTTTGAGCAGACTGATGGATTAGTTTGGGTTGTTGATAGCTCTGATGTTCGGAGGCTTGAAGATTGCAGAATGGAGCTTGAGAATCTCCTCAAAGAAGAGGTTTCTAATTCAATTTCTCTTTTGAAAAAAATAAATTCCTTATAGTGTTTGTAATTTGCTTAGCTATCTTTCATTTGTGATGCTAAGGTATTCTTCTTTGTTGGTTAGAATGTTATCTTAAAGTTTAGGCTGTCACATAATTCACTCGCAAACTATAATTTTAATTTTAATTTTTTTTCATTTTATTTATTTATTTATTTATTTTTGCTGATAGACAGTTTTATTATTGTGAATTACAGTCAAATACCTGTATGTAAATACTCTATAGTTAAATTGAACTATAGAATTAGAATCCCCTCTTTCGATGCCTTGCCTCTTTTATTTTCTGCATATTAAATTGTACTAGCAAGAACAAGTTCTTAGGCATTCTTAAAGCTTTCTTCATATCCTCCCTTTTCTCTCAGTTCACTTCAACTTTACCATGCTAACCTTTTTTTCTTTTTCTTTTTTTTTTAAGCATAACCTGTTGACATCATTAGCTTCTTGATACATGGTCATGTATTCTTCTAGGTTCATTTAAGTCTTGGCAAACTGTATGATGCAGGATAAGGTGCATTGGGATGACTAAAGCAGATATGGATTCACTGGACATATGGATGAATTCAGTCCCAGACATAACTTATATGCATGCATCCTAAAGGCCAATATCTTATGTGAGCTAGATGATGAAATAAATAATAGCACAAATAAAATCTAGGTCATAGCATTAATGAAACCAATTATAAGTGTGATGCAATTCCACATAGATGCAAAAATTGACAGTTAAAAGTCAAGGAGATGTTGAGAACTCACCTTGAGGGGTGAAGAAATTAGCACCCAACTGTATACATCAATGTAGGGTCTGAATTGGTTGTCTCCTTTGCAGATGGTTGTATATCTTGCAGGTGAACTGTCAAACAACTCGATTCCACCTGGTTGATGTCAGCAGTGACATCAACAAATAATTTGGTGAACTGGTGGTGGCTGAGTATGTTAGGCTTAGGGTTTTTGTTTGTTTATTGTAGATGGATGGTTGACATTTGATGAAAGGAAGAATTTTTTTTAAGATTAAAAGAAAGCTAAAATTTTTGGTCTCACACCCTGCGACTTCACGTGTGAATTTTGCAACTCACATAGAGATTTTTTAGAAGAAAAGTAGAGTTTTCTTCGTAGTTGGCATCTTCTTATATAGGGAGTGACAAAAGGATCCACAAATACATGCAAACACACAACAACATACACTTTTACGGAAGTGCCTCTTTTAGATGAGTAGCAATTCAAAATACCTCAATTGTCTGAATATTGGATGTGAATATGATAATGATATTTTGTGACGTAATTTCTTTAAGAAACTGCACTTCAACTGCCATAAGGATCCTAAAAATATGGTTGTAGGATGCATTTCTTTCACTCTTAAAATTTTTCTCAATCAAGACATTCTTGTGAAGAACTACTCACTGCTTTCTTATAGGGTGGCAGAAAACATGGTTCCGTAGTCCATTAATGTTTTCTCCCTTGATTATGACTCTGCATATCTCCGTTACATCTTACAGCATTTGGATTTCTTTCTGTATGTAGTAATGCAAATATGTGTTTACAGTTGAATTAATTA
>JBAKGM010000200.1:5677263-5709909 GCA_037177215.1 Asparagus racemosus | reverse complement strand
TTTGGGTGGGAAATAGGGTTTGGGTACGGTTTTAATATTATTTTAAGGTGTGTGTCAGATTTTTGGGTGATTTCCGCACATTTGGAGCGGAAATAGATTTCTACAAAATGAGCCACTTTTCTCTACTTTATAGAAATATTTTCTATAAAGTTTTTGGGAACCAAACACAGTAAAAAGAAATATAAAGAAAATTATTAATTACACTTTTGCCATTGTCAGATTTTTATGGAAAACATTTCCATAAAATGTCCCAACCAAACACCCCCTTAGTTAATAAATTCAATGAAAAGCAAAAAAATATTACAGAGTCGGGCAGCAACCAGGCCCATTTACGAAAATGAGCTATTTTAAGGATATTCTAGTACGAAGTAGAGTTGTCAAACATTTGGCTTAACTAAAACGCTGAAATCTCATTTTATGCAGGGCAATTCTTACTACACTTCGAATATGAAACTACAAGTACACTTCCTGAGACATAATTGCGGGATCTTTTCTACCGAATTGCTCACAAAATTTACGAATTTTCAAAGATCTCTCCTTTTTTTTTTTCCTAGTACAGAAGTAGGTTATAGTTTTATCTAAGGTTTTTCGATATCACTCCCGTAAATCTTTTGTATTTTTGAAATTAGTTCCTCAAATCACTAAAACTGCTATCAGGCCCCTCATATCCTAAGTTATTTTGAAATTAGTCTCTAAAATCATTGAAATTGCTTTTAGGTCCTCCAAATCTAAAGTTATTTTCAAATTAATCCTTCCAACCAAGAATAGAAGTAGAAAGTGGATAGATTAATTGGAAACAACTTATGAGAATCAGGGAGCTGATAGTCCAAAATTATAAATGTTTCTTGGTAATCCCTACAATTGCTGCTTCTACTCTTAGTTGGAGGGAATAGAATTAGAGGACCTAATAGTAATTCCAATTATATTAGGGACTAGTTTCAAAATAATTTAAGATTGAGAGGCGCTGATAGCAATTTCAATGATTTGAGAGACAAATTTCAAAATGAACAAGATGTAAGGGACAAATATCGGGGGGAAAAAACCTTGAAGGTAGTAAAAAAAAAGGTCTAACAAAGGTCCATGAAGACGTATCGATCGAATCCACAATTTTGCAAGCCCAATAAGCGTTCATTACGGCCCATTTAATTCCCATCAAACTGAACCCACGTTCATTCTCCGAACACCAGTCGAATAATAGTTCGATTTCGACCAAAAATGGCGAAGTTTCTCCGGAGATGGAGCCCAACAGGACTCCATCCAACGGTCACCCTCAGATTCTCGTCCTCCGCCGCCGCCGCAACTGCCGGAGATGTCCGCCACCCGCACGTGCCGGTGCTGATCGTCGGTGCTGGCCCCGTCGGTCTCGTCCTCTCCTTGCTTCTCACAAAATTAGGTATTCTTTGCTTTTTTCCCCCACAAAAACAAATGTTTGGCATTTTTTTCTCCCGATTATTTTCACCAATTTTTTAAATTTTGATATCTGAAGCGCAAAAAAGATGGACATTAGCTTGTTCAAGAATATCAACATACATAAGTGAACGAGAATCAAAATTTCTTATCAAATATCAGTTTTTTTTTTTGTTTGGGGAAAGTGAGGAGCTAAGCTAGGGCTTTGTGGGTATTAAATTGTCAAGATAGAAGTTCGGGGTAAATAAAAAGAGGCTTTGGGGTAGTAAAGTGCATATAACCCCAGTTATTATTATTCCACAGGGAATGCAATATATTTATTTAAGATGTTTTCTTCTCTGAAAATTTATTTGTTTATTTAATTTGTTGGTATATTCATAAGTAAATGAACAACAACTGCTAACCTAGTTCCTAACAGCATAAATTTCTTTATATGATCTAAGTTGCATTAATGGAGTTTACACACTTAAGCCTGAACCTAGACTTGGCATTGCCTTCAATAGGTATATGCTTCTTTTATGACACCATAAAAATCCGCATGTTTTTCCCATCAAGATATCCTGAGATAACAACCCCAAAAGTCTGTCTTTTGATACTCAAGGAGAGGACCTTTATCTTTTTTATTATGTATACTGATACATATGTGAGATACGGCGGGGTGGCGATCGGGGAGGGGGTGAACGTAGAGAGGGAGGAAGGTTATTGGATTTGCATCTCTATGATCAGGCTGCCAGTCCTATCTACTCGTTAGTGCAATTACTTTTAAGAAGGAACTAGATAACTCTTTTATTAAGCATCTTCATTCTTTGCAAACTTTATACATGTGGATGACCTTCCATCCTTCTTTGGTTACTTGCATCTTTTTTGTCTCTAGTGTGAATATCAAACTGCAGAAGGACGTCACTTTCTGGTAACATCTGTGCAACTTCTTGTCGTGTTGCCATAGCCAATAACAAAAAGAGCACTGCATTTGTACTCAATTATGAAGCACTTTTCGTATGTAGAAGTTCTTCAAAGTTTTGGTCACTTGGCGACTAGGTCTTGAATCCCTCTGTTAGTTTACAATGTTATAGAAATTGTTATATGTTGGTCACATATTATAAGTTGTTTATTCATTCTTGGAATGCAAATTGTCATTCGAGGGGCATGGGCTGCTTTGACTTCATAAGCTGTCCTGTTTTATTCACCCAACAGGGCACTGCCTTGCAACATTCCTGTATTTGTTCTTTTGTTTCTCTTTTTTGATCGGCATGTCTTATGTTTCTTTAGTAACATGTTCTTTTATCTCATTATTTTGTAGGGGTTAAGTGTGCAGTTCTTGAGAAAAGCACAGTTTTTTCTCAACACCCGCAAGCTCACTTCATTAACAATCGTTCTATGGAGGTTCTTTTTATTTATTTAATGTTTACATTGTGTTTGATGTGATTATTAGGTATAATTGGTGGTTCTTCTAGTTTTTCTTTATAAGATAAAGGACATCTGTTTGGATGCCATGAAGCATGTTATTCTGTATCCAAGTGTTCTATTTTTAACGCTATTTGGAGACCTTGGAATCTGAGTTTCTTAACATTCAATCACTTACTGATATATCTTGCTTGTTTAGTAATGCCAATAATCCACA
This sequence comes from Asparagus racemosus, assembly GCA_037177215.1. Taxonomy (NCBI): domain Eukaryota; kingdom Viridiplantae; phylum Streptophyta; class Magnoliopsida; order Asparagales; family Asparagaceae; genus Asparagus; species Asparagus racemosus. The sequence goes on along the minus strand of JBAKGM010000200.1, from coordinate 5,706,881 downwards.
ATGAGAATGAAGATCCTGTATTTTGTCTTGCTAATTGTATTCTCTTTGCAGATTTTTCGCAAATTGGATGGCATAGCTTCGGATATCCAGAAGCTTCAACCTGCAATTGATTTGTGGAGAAAATTCATATATTGTACTTCTCTTTCTGGTTCAGTTCTTGGGGCAGTGGACCACATGCAACCTCAAGGTTTTGGTACCAGAATGCTTGTGTATACTGCCTATACCTCTTATGTTTTCTCTTTTTCTAATTTTACCCTTCTGTATTTGGTTGTAAAAAAAACAGCCATGTATTGAACTTGCTTCATTTTCTCACCAGATTTTGAAAAGATAATCAGTCCAGTGTGTGTTGCCCACTTCTCACAGTACAAATTGGTTAGCTTGCTACTTAAGAAGCTGAAAGTTCTTGGATTTCATGTTGGTACCCCTGATGGATTTGAAGGCTCAAACCCTGGTTGTACAGTAGAAAAGAGGATTTTGATGGGCCTGGAATGCATTTCTATCAACTCAACTGATGAAGGTGTCACAGTAGGAGCGAGTTTCCTGAATGAAGGGAGAGTGGAAGAGAAGAACTTTCACTGCAGCTTTCTTGTTGGGTGTGATGGTGCGAGAAGTACAGTTCGAAAGCTGGTAGGCATAGAAATGAAAGGTGAAAGTGACTTGCAAGAACTTGTTAGTGTCCATTTCTTGAGTAGAGATCTTGGGCAATATCTATTGCATCAGAGACCTGGGATGCTCTTTTTTATTTTTAACCCTGAGGCTATTGGGGTTCTGGTTGCACATGATCTCAGCCAAGGGGAATTTATTCTTCAGGTACTGCTGTCTCTGCAAGTCGAGATATTTGGTTTCGAACATTATGCCTGAAGAAAGATGTGGAAATCAATAATGCACACTGAATTTATTGTGCATTGTTTTTGATTGTACTCTAATATATGTTTCTCAAAGGGCTGACTTTTAACCTTCTTTCTCCTCTAGATTCCCTACTATCCTCCTCAGCAAAGCTTCAAGGATTTTAGTTCCAAGGTAATCTTGAATTACCCATTCACTAGTTGTACCTTTCATCGCAGCAACAGCCCTTTTTTCTTTTTTATATCCATAGTTTTCTTGAGTGCGATGCATATATTACAATCGCAGTACTATGTTTTTGTATTATGAACAGGGTAGGTTTTTGTAGAATCATAGTTTATCAATCTCATTTACAGTTCTTCTGATTCTCGTGTGGATATCTTGCCATTCCCATGTAGAGAGAACATTACTCCGCATTATTCAGCTATGTTTTAAATGTAAATCTTAGTCTGTCGTTTATCATTTGATATAAGTCAGCACTGTCCAGAGTTTTCTACAGGTTATATATGACCTTGGTTGAATGTGTATTATGCTGTTGTCATCACCATTTTTTTTTTAATAATTGTAGCTTGTAAAAAAAATCAGCTTGGTTTTTCCATTTCTCACTTCCTTCAATCTAAAGATTAATCCCAGGTGTTCATACATTTTTAGTTGTCTGTTCAAAAGAAACTATACTGAGTAACTCCATTATTTTCCCATTCTATTTAAATCTTTCATGCAAATAGCTGCCAAATTAAAATGTAGTTGTTTTCTTGAATTGGTGATTCTTTTGTCAATATTATCAATTTAAGATATTTAACTTAATCTAGGTATGTGAAGACATTATTTTCAAGCTGGTAGGATGGAAGCTTGACGACGTTAAAGTTGTAGATATTAAACCATGGGTGATGCATGCACAAGTTGCTGAGAAATTTGTTTCTTGCGAAAATCGAGTTATACTTGCAGGTGATGCTGCTCATCGATTCCCACCAGCTGGTGGTTTTGGTGAGTTGCCAATAATATTTTTTGCTTAAAATTGTTCTCCAGATCACAAAGAAAAGGTCTTATGATTGGTGAGTCAACTTGTAATTGTGATCTAACCTCAAGATATTGCCAAGTTAACCTTTCTAGCCCATACAGCTGTGAAAATCCTAAGTGCATGAATTGCTTGGGCATAATTTGACAGCAAGGTTATTATGTGTTCATGGTACTTTCAGAAACTTAAAACAGTTGATGCGCAAGTGTGCTTTACATTTGATAACTTTCTATGCTAGCGCCAGTTAGCTTATAATATATTTTAATAGCTTATATATGGTTATATACATGTAATTATATACTAATGTGTTAAAGCTAAGTTCAATTATTTTGGAAATTCATTTACAACAAACTGTCTTGACGGCCTCTCTCCAAATGCATGTCAAGGATTGGTCTAATACTTTATCTCATACAAAATCTTCCATGTTCACTATTAGTTCCTCAGCATCTGATATACAAGCAAAGAATCGCGAAGAAATCAATAGAAGCTGTATTCAGTTGCATGGTTACAAAAATAAGAATCTAGCATTTTTCATGTAGATTTCATTCTCATCCCAGGCTTAATGTTACGACGAGGACTGAAATACTGATCGCATTGGACATGAATCGGTAACATATACTTTAAACATATCAATCTTTTTGAGTATATTGTTGATAACAGGCTGTGACGGTTATTCTGACATCGACACACTGCTGCTTTTGGATATGGTGGTTTCGGTTAGAGTCCAGCCATCATGTCTTCTCTCACATTAATATTTTCTGTATATGTGCACACCTTCTCGCTTCATCATGAGTGTTAATAAAATGTTAAACAATTTAAACCATTATAGCAATTGCTACAAACTAAACATGATTTCCCTTTTTTTTAAAAACCTAGCATATGCTTGACATTTAACCTTTTCAGATTATGGTATAGCTTATGCCATGCATATATGTAAAGTGGGCTAGATTTTATTGGGTTAGTTGCTTGCTTTGTTTTGGTCCCATACTCACAGGCTCAATTTGAATGATTCCAGCATTAATTTGGAAGCATGGCATACATAGAAATTAAATTTTATGATTTATTCACGTAGTATTCGCGGAAAATTCTACAAAAGTTTGGTCCTAGCTGTTGTAAATGGGAATACATGCAGATCCATATCTATTCGAGAATATTTTTTTTTCTAAGAAAAGTAGCTAAATTCTGATCTGTGGTTATCCTTACTCTTTTTTCAGTATTCTTTCGTCCTCATCTTCTAAGTAAGCAACACTATGAGTCTATGACTTAGATATATGCATGTGAGATAAAGAGCTCCTGGAGAAATTTTATCTATACAGAGAAGTTAGTACTTGATGTTCTAGGTTGAGATGCATTAACCGTTAAGTTAAAACATTAAAGAAGTATGATGCATTGAGGTCTATTCATCAAATCAAATGCTGATGTGGGGGTCGAAAAAAGTGCTTATGTAATTATAGATCTTGAAGCCTCATTCCCGTACCCCACAAGGTGAGAGTTTTGCAGTGGGTAAATTCATGAGCTTTTGTATGCAGGTATGAACACGGGCATTCAGGATGCCCATAATTTAGCCTGGAAAATAAGCTGTTTGTTGAAAGATGCTGCTTCGCCTTCGCTTATAAAAACTTACGAGTCAGAGCGTAGACCAGTAAATAGTGCTTACAACTTCTTTTTGTTATTTGCTTCCATCTCTTTCACTTTTGTTTCGCCATGAAGAGCTGAACACATTTGCCTGTTTTAGATTGCCATCTCCAACACTGCATTAAGTGTTAATAACTTCAAAGCAGCTATGTCAGTTCCTGCTGCACTTGGTATTGATCCAACTGTTGCAAATACAGGTGAAATGAAAATATTTCCATTGACTGCTTTTGCACCCTGTCAATTCCTAAATTGTCTATGATAACCTCTTTTTTTGTTCATTTATCTGGCAGTTCACCAGGTAATAAACAGTAGTTTTGGATCCATTCTTCCTTCTAGTTTCCAAAAAGCTGCCCTGGAAGGAATTTTTTCCATTGGCCGGGCACAACTCTCGGACTTTGTTCTGAATGAAAACAATCCGCTTGGTTCTTCAAGGCTTGCTAGGCTGAGGGCTATATTTGATGAGGGGAAGAGCCTACAACTCCAATTTCCTGCTGAGGATCTTGGTTTCAGGTTAGTATGATTAATAACTATTACATTCCATCTTGGGCCTCAAATTGATGAGTGAAGTCTGGGTTATGATATATTGACCATGCACCTTTTAGGTGTCAGTTAATTAATTTGTGAGAACAGTATCCGTCTTATAATAGACTGTACACTCTTATACGATATGACCTTTGAATTCATTATCAGGTACCTTAAGGGAGCTCTGGTAGCTGACAGTGACAACGAAACACAAGAAACAGTAGAAACTGCTGCTACCTATAAAAGAGGGTCAAGGGACTATGTTCCCTCTGGTAAACCTGGATCGAGATTGCCACATATGCAACTGAGGATGTTGAATGCATCAGAAAATGAGGTATCACCTATCATATCTTTAAATGTTAATTGCACGCAGAGCCCCTGTTGTTCCGTTGCTTTTATCTTACTATCCCTGTAGTTCCATTATTGCAGATAGGGCCCAGGGTTAAACTTTTTAACTCTTTAACCCCGGGTGAAATTCTGGCAGATATTGCCAAGGGTGAAATCAGTGGTCTATCTGAGGGCAAAATAGTAAAAAATAACTAAATAAATAACCCATGGGGTCCATCTGCAACAATGAAACTACGGGGTTGCAAAATCAAAATATTGATACTGCAGGGGGTCTATGTGCAACTAATCCGATTTTTATGTCTCATATCGCCTAGTACTTATTCATTTTGCTGATTACCTGTACTTTCAACCAGGATCCTCTCTCAACCTTGGATCTAATATCTGTAGAAAAACTAGAATTCCTTCTGATTATTGCACCGTTGAAAGACTCCTACGATGTTGCTCGTGTGGCCTTTGAGGTAGCAGAAACGTTCAGTGTCTCACTTAAGGTTTGTGTGATCTGGGCTCAAGGTTCGGTTCCTGCTAATGCTTCTGGAAGTGGAGAGGAACTGGAGCCCTGCAAAAATTATGTAGATGTCGAAGAAATTCGAAGGTCAAACTCAAAGTCATGGTGGGAGATGTGTCAAATGTCGAACAGCAGGGTCATTTTGGTCAGACCTGATGATCATATTGCATGGAGTACAGAGATTGGTTCCGTTGAGAATATTATGCAACAACTGGAAAGAGTCTTCTCCCTAATATTAGGGGTGGTGAGGACCTCTTCGTAGAAATCTTTTGGTTATTGATGTTTTTTTAAACTTATAGTAGACAGATTGCTCTCTAGTAAGGTTATGGTGCGTAAAGATAAAAGCTCAATGAAAATGCAGTATTTTGTAAATCAGTTCGACAGCTTAAATATTTACATGATTCCAAAAGAAAAAATTGCGCTCAGAGTTACAATCCCGCCGAATGGCTGTTTCACTTGTACTATGATGTATTCTGTTTTTTCTTTTTCTTTTTTTTTTTCTTTTTTATAAGTTAACGATTGGTAATATATCTAGGCTTTGTAATGTAATCATGTACAATATTCTTTTGCTAAATATTTCCTTTGTTTGGATTCGTATGTCAGTACCGGAAATAACAAATACATTGCACAATATTCTGGTGGTTGTTTGTTTCACATTGATGTTCTAAGAGATATTTTTCATGAACTTTTCTTCTGGAGAAGGAGACCGCAGAATTAATAGGATGACTTTTTGGAAGTAACAAAACTAGCGAGAAACTGAGATCAAAAGACTCACGAACTGTTTCATTGATGCTTGAGACGGTTGATATTTCAGATTCTTCAAAGGGTTCATGATAAAAATCATAAACTTTACAAAGATCTTCCATAATAAAATTCAGATGCAATTATGTATGATTAGGCTTGTGATACTGATTGGAAATCATAATTAGTATCATATGCATTCTTACATATACTGAGCTTTGGGATAAGAGCTTAGAAAAATTAGAAAAACTAGCCAATAGACCGTGTCCACTAGACACCTGATGGAGCTAATCATCGGATAATTCATCCTCTAATCCTCTATGTCAAAATTGATCAAAATATAAAAAATGGTTCTTGAACCGCAGGTATCTCTGCATCTGAATATGATATAACTAAAGAGGATAACACTAACCAATTTGATGAAATTTTTATTTTTATTTTCCCTTCTCTTTTCTTGTCCTCCCCCACATTATCTTGCAACTTCAGTAGACATAACCAAGAAAATCTATCAGCGCTTTCTTTCGTTTGCAGATACAAAGGTCCCATTCAACTACCAGTACTTGCATAAATAGTGCATATTACAGACTATTTTGCCCAGTAAGCAGTCAACAGATGGTTAATGGCTTTGAAAAGAATCGTCTGATCTCTCAAATGCTTGTAGCAGAAACTAGTCTCACAAAGAATATAACTGTACACGGTCATAAACTACCACACAACAATTTCAGATGAGAGGAAAGTGGGATGCAAATCTCATTTCTAGCATTCATCAGACTTCACGAGGGAACATTGTGTTCAATCAGTTTTATAATTGAGCAGCTTTGCTTCCACAAGAGCCTGACATTCAAAATGCATCCGCAATGGCATCCTCCCATCAGGAGTAATAATCAAAGTTTGCTTATCAAGTATGCAATGGAGGCTGTCGCCAACCCGAGAATAGCACCAGCAATAACCTGAAAAAGAAGGGAAATAAGCTAAAGTCAATTCGAGAAACATCAATATAGCCTTATAGTCGAGTGCTACCGTAGTAACATAAATATCTGAGGGAGAAGTACCTATGCTTTAAAAAAGCATGTGCAGCAGAAAAGTTGAATTACTATTCAATTGTACTTTAACAAGAGTAAAAAGAAATCATCAGGTCTTGGAAAGAAAGAAGTATCTAATATGTGCCCTTCAAAGGAAATTCAGAGATAACTACTACATATTACATGAACACATCTAGTTCTTCTCATCTTATGTAGAGGTTAGGCCAAAATTGAAGATATCAATTAGCAATAAAGATGCAGGAAAACATAGATCACACAAGGGGAAAAATAAATGCAACAACTTAAACCAATATGAACCACAGTTGAGGAGGAAGAAATTAAAGTACCATTTCCAACCAATGAATACTGTAGTCTGGACAAATTGTTTGCAACAAAATGAAATGGTATGATGAGATGGCATGTTTTACAAATTTATAGCCCAAACATGGAAACACTTAGAACTGTTAGCACTCAAATGAAAAAGTCTCAAAAATCTCCCCAAAAGTTGTATAGGTCCAACCACTAGTTTGGCGACAATATACTATTTGCCAATTTCAGTAAACACAGATCTTCAGACTTCCATTTTATTTTACAAGTTAAAACCTGAATCATATATGGTTTTCATTATTTCATGTCTGTTTGTATGTATGTACAGATGCAATCTAGATGTGGAACACTGATATGCATGAGATAATGAAGAGAACGGGAAAAAAAGAATTAGGTGAAACACCTGAGTAGGGGTGTGACCGAGAAGTTCCCTCAGTGGTCTTGTGTCGGCAAGAGGGTGTTCTGCTGGAAGTTCATATACGATTTGATTTAATACCTGAAAAACAACCAGAGTAAGTTATAAGATTATGAACATGGGTCCAATAATCTCAATCAATTGCAGTAAACGAAGTATCGATGGAAAAGATGGATAATGTGAGTTTACATTTCAAAACCTATAAATCACTTGTCATAGTTTCATTCCTCATTGTAGATCTCGTTGTAGATCTCGTTATTGAAGTTATGAAAGTGTAGAATCATATAAAAGAAACAGATGCTATAGAAAGAATCAACCATGTAAGTTTATACATTTCAAAATCTGCATGTAAGAATCAAATATGTAGGGTTTTTTTTTTCAATGCATGATGATGCTTATCCCCTTGACAAATGATTTAATTGGATCAAGCATTATGGAATTTTATGGGTATAGAAGCAATTTCCAGTACGCTTATAAGTCATCCCACAATACTCTATAGCAAACTATAACATCTCATCTCTTATTCTCAACTTTTTAAAATCTTCTTATAGTAAATGGGTTTTTTTTTGGGGTCCCCGCTTTAGGTGAGGCTTGTCCTTGGTTGAACGAGCTTAAAGAACATAACCAAAATGGTTTTTAAACACTTTCCCATGAACTGACCTTCTTCACTATATTGCATGATCCTCCTTTTTTTTAGTTATCCTGACTTGGATGACAATCGCATTATACCTACTTTGGGGGTGGGGGTGGGTGTTATTCATTGGAACATTTGGGGGATAAATAGGCTAAATTTTGGGACACTACAATGTTATTCATTGGAGTAAGGGGACTAAAACTTTGCTTTGTAGTGTTATTCGTTGGGACAATGATACTGGGATTTTACATCTAGTGTTATTCGTTTTTTGGAACAATTGCGAGAGAATTAACCCACCTATCCTAAAATTGTCCCGGCTATATAAACAAAACTTTACCCCAGCCATCAACTTGGAACACGATGGGGTAATCCTTCATGAAAAACTCCATATCTCATTTCCCTCTCTGCCTTCCATCTAGGGTTCACCACTGTTCATCGATTTAGAAATAAGGTTCGTTGTTCCTCTTCAAGCCTAGTCTTCGTCATTCCTTCTCCTACCGCTAGCCGTCTAGGGTTTGTTGATTTGGGATTAAGGTACAAATCCGATTTTTCTTTGTTTAAGGACTTTTTCCCTGTTGATTTCATGAGATTTGAGGGCGTTTCTAGTGTGTAAACAAAAATTTTATATCTTTTCATAAAGATTTACTTTTATATTAAGCTCAATATACAGTGGGTTTTCATTAAGATTTACTTTTGAATCTTAGTTCATAGTTCTCATTTTCACTTTACAAATTTTCATTTTTTCTTTAAATGCATTGGTATAATAGTATGTGGTGATCTGGACATCTCAACTTTAAGCTTAGGGATTTTTAGGATTTCTAAGTTTTTGTTGAATTTTTTAAATATCTGAGTCGTTGAGCATTTGTCTCAAGCATGCATCAACAAATGGTACATTGACTAAATTTTTTCACTAATTTTTACATTAAGGCAATACATCATTAGATCAGCAGAGACCAGATGATGGCGGTTGTATGCACATGGGATTGTAGGAATTTATGTAAAATTGTTATTTGTTTAACTCTATTTGCATTGCTTGATATGGCAAAATTGTATCATCTATTTAATGAGTTGATATCATATGTAGTCTATACTGCTAATTAATAAATAAATAGTATATTTAAGGATTAGATCGAGTGTTCTCTATTAATGTTTAAGGTGTGTTGTTATTTGTGAACTTTGCGTTGTAGGATAAATATCAAGTCAGAAACTCAAAACACAAGAGAATATTCTCAAGATGGTGAGAGGGCAAAATGTGAGGAAAGACTACGTGCTATGGAGTGAAGAAGAGAATTAGAGTTATTGAGGCTCTTGGTGGACGAGGTAAAAATTGAGAACAAAATGGATAGCGGTAACTTCAAGAAAGTTACCATCACGCAAAATGTCGTGTCATATAAAAATGCAAAGTTTGAGAGAAATTTCAAGTTTGAACATGTTAAGAATAAGATTAAGAGTTGGAAAAGAAAGATTGCACCTATTGAGTTACTTCTGGAAAAAAAAAATTTGGATTTGGTTGGGAACCAACAACACAGAAAATAACTTGTTTTGATTATGTGTGGGATAATTATAAGCATGTTAGTTTGTTAGTTCAAAAAAAGTATTTACTGTATTTAGGTGCTAACATGATGTTAAACTGATATATTTTTTATTTTGATAGGCTCATCATGTTTAAGGACAAGTTATTTGAGAATTTGGATGATTTGCGCATGGTGGCGGGTAATAACTCCGCAACTGGTAGATTTACTGCAGGATTAGGAGTCAAGGGTGTGAAGAGTGTCCCGTCACACAATGCATTAGGTGAGGGTAGGCTTGATGGTGATATTGACCTAGACTCTATTGGTGACAACGATCTTATCCAAACCCCTGTAGATACTCCACCACTTCTTAGCACCACTTAGCACCACTCTAGGTGTTGGCACTCCTCCGACTGAGTCCGTGCCATCGAATTCTAGCACTAGCTGACACATTCGGAGGGCACCTACTCACACCACCACCTCTACATGGTCTCAAACCATCTTGCAAGACATTACAAATGAGATTACAAATATAAGCAAGGCTTTGCAAGAGTTTGTCTTAGACATGAGGCTATTACAAAGCCGGAATCAGTCGTGGATTGAGGGGGTGGCTTTCATTTGTGGATTTACCAAATCACAATGGATGACTGTCCTCAATGAGAATATTCCCAAAACCTTAAGGTTTCTATGTGAAGATGAATGAAAGTCAAAAGCGAAAGTTCTTGATTTGGAGGCTAACTGGAATATTTCTAGTTGAGGATGAGGAGGGTGATGACTACACTCGATAGCTATGCATAGGTCATGATTTGGAGACTAACTCATAGTTTGATGGCCGCACTTTTGGAATTGCATTTTGAGCACATGACATGTTTTATATATGTATTTTGAGCATATGGATCCTTATTATGTATCTATTAGGTGTTTGATGACTATGTGGTCTTAAGTGGAAATACGTGTGCATGATGCTAATTATGTGTGTATGATGCTAATTATGTGTAGATGATGCTTTTATGTGTTAAGTGATATTTTGCAACCTGTGGTGGAAATATGCATGTGTGATGGTAATTATGTAGTGGACAGTGGACAGTTTCAACATCATCTGCAAAAATGATGCTTAACTATTTTACTTGAATTATTAATGGATATTGAAGACATTAACACTTGATATAATATTTAAGTAAATAAATGGATACATTAAATTTGGATGAGACTTAATACGTTACAGCCCTTTTGCTTTTGTTATGCATCTGAGTACAATATTTTCAATTAATTGTAGTTCATGTATCATTAAGGGTATATTTTCTATGATTCTCTTTATTTAATCAATTTGCGTACAATTATGCCCTATATGTTTGTGCATGTATACTATTTTGTGTAAACATACAAACTCATGATTTTTGCATATTTGTGAAGGTGAGAGTGCAGGATATTTTGCATCTTCTAAGCCTGGTTTTCATGTATACACTAGGATGGAAGATAATGCAGAGGTGTCTATTTTGATATTTCAAGAGGATAGTGCTGACTATCTCCTCCTCCGCATAATCAATATGGTTGCACAGACAGCGGATCTAGTTGCAAAGATCTCACAACTCATATCAAATGAAGTGTCAAAATATGCAGTTGCCTGCATATTCGGGCCTCAGACATGGCATCATAGATCTTGGTCGTCAATACTTAAAATCCAAGATGGAGAGCAGGCCACATAATTTTCGTCGAATACATCGTATGTATGTATCTAGATGGTAATAATTTTTATGTCAAATTGTTAAATTTAACATTTACTTTTTTAAGAATTCTGTCTATTATAATTCTAATAATATGTTACTATAGGTAAATTCTATCTGATGGATTGTGGTAACCCCAATAGGCCACAGTTCTTGGTTCTGCATCAGGGTATGAGGTACCATCTAAAGGAGTTCGACCTAGCCAACAACTGTCAGCAGCCACGTATCCGCATGAGTTATTCAACTATCGGCATGCATCTCTCCAAAATTGTATCGGGCGTATCTTTTGTGTTTTCAAGTCGAGGTTCACTATTTTCAAGATTCAACCTCTTAGTTTTCCATATGAGACACAGAAAAATATGTTCAAGGTTTTGTATCGACCTGCATAACATTCTAAAGTTGGAGAACTCAGACAATGTCTTTGAAGTTTCTGATCTTCCTTCAAAAGCACCACGCAATGTTGCACTGCTGGATGCAGATTCTGGTGAGGACGATGATTTAAAACTCAGCAGGCACAACGGGTAATTGTAGCAGTGGAGAGAAACAATAGCAAAGACTATGTGGCAGGACTGGACATGCATTTAAAACTCCGCAGGCACAACGGGTAATTGTAGCAAAGTGGAGAGAAACAATAGCAAAGACTATGTGGCAAGACTGGACACGCATATCACAAGGAGTCTAGTTTCTAGTTGGTGATCATCGGACTTGATTTGTTATAATTAAGATTTTGTTTAACAATCAAGCTTTTATTTGTAATAGTTACAACTTCTTTATCTCAATCTAGATTGTTCTTCTTTCGATAATAATTAATAACGAATTCACCGTCGTATGATTGACCGACGATTATTAGCGATTCCGGCTTCATGCGGGCGAGTTGCAGCCTGCAATCCGAATTGAGAATGGGTTTTTGGAGTGAGCTCGCCCTCGCGGGATCGCGACCCTTTGTCCCGCCCATTGTAGCACGTGATATATGTTAGTTATAGTATCATAAGTTAATTTAGAGTTAGCGGGATCGCGACCCTTCGTCCCGCCCACTGTGGCATGTGATATATGTTAGTTATAGTATCATAAGTTAATTTAGATTTAACTGATACATAAAACATTAATAATAATAATAAAATATTTAATATTACTTTAAATATTATTCTTAATATAATAATAGCTTATTCATGGAAGTTAGGTAGTAATAAGAACTTAATAAATATAAAAATCTTGTATTTAAAAAGATGTCATCATTTAATTGTCTCACTCAAATTGTCCCATTATCCTCAATTATCTCATTCAAAGTGTCTCATTATCCCATTTTATCCCTCTCAAATTATCCCAATGGCATAAACTTATCAGAGCGAGACAATTATCCAAATTGACCCCAAAATATCTCAATGAATAACCACCACCACCACCACCACCCCCAAAAAAACCCCTCCATAATCTGTATAATTCAACAGTTTGTCAGTAATGAACCGTTTCATGTTTTTGCTATAATGTAGTCCTTTCATTCAACTGAACTAGAAATGTTTCTGCATTTTCATGCATGCACAACATATTCTCAGCTCCAATGGTGCGAGTCCAAGATCGGAGGGTTTACGTCAAGTAAACAGCAAAGGAAAACCAGCATGATTAAAATGATGTGCTTGAACATAAAAAAATATTAGAATTAATAACTCTGAGATGTAAAACCATACCTCTGCCTGCCTTCCAGCATGCAATCTAACACCAAAAGCATCATACATCACCTGAGAAAAAGTGGACATGAGAAATGTATATTAAATATTTGTCAATGTGTTAAAGGGAAAAGATGAATTGCCAATCTCTTTTCACTCAACTTTAAATATGTAATTTTATAAGAAATAGTCATGGGTATTTCGGAAAAAAAACCAACAAATGCACCGAAAACCTGAAAAAATCCAAGATTCTGGGACTTCATGTTCTTTTAGTTTTGGTTCAGCAAATTAAAAAGGGTTCACTTCAAAATGTATTTTCAACCACAGCCATAAATAACATGAATCAAGGTCTATGTGGTGGGTTTATAGTGTTCAGAAATATATTTAGAGTGTCACTATTTCCATATAACTCAGAAATTAACTGGATAAGTTCTCTCAGAAGTAACAGTTTGCAAAGGAGCATTGCAGGTTTGTGAATAAAATAATCAGCATCTAGAAGTGTAATACAGTAAGCAAAGATGAATGACTTACAACACATGCGAATATCATAGCTGTAGCAAAGATTGAACCACTAAAGCCTTCATGGAATCCAATGGCTATAGCAAGTGCTGTCACAGTTGCAGAATGGGATGACGGCATTCCCCCAGATCCAATAAGTTGCTTAGCATCCCAACGTTTTTCCTTGTACCTGCAAGTTTGGGAGGGAAATTAAAAAAATCTTAAGAGGAAACAATAGTTTATAACTTTAGATAGCACCTGGTGTTAGTAATTTTCAGAACTACTAGGGGCAAGTTGGTAAAATATTGGACTATGCTTTAAGTGACCAGAAGGGACTCCCTCCCTCTAAGGGGTTTGGGAACTCAAAAATGAATGTCTTTTTTGGCATATTGAGCGATGCAAGGCATACTGATCAATGCATAACAAGAAAATTGGGGGATTTTTTTTTTTTTTTTTGACACCTCGAGTAAACATATACAGTAATGAAAGTTCATCTACATTTTCTTTATTGTTAACATATTTTGCTCTTTAATTCTAAATTAACCAAACAAAGATATATACTTTGACGTCCTCCACCTTCCGCAGCTTCTAGTTTATATACTTTCTCTCATGAAATTTCTTTTAAGGACACATATTTTTTATCTTTCTTCAAACAATGCTTATCCTAGTATGAATCAGAGTGCCTAAGTATACTTACTGAAAATTGTTAATGGAAAATGGCTGTTTGAGGTAATTTTCTTATACTTAAAAATGGTAGGGGTCAGTTTCCATTAAAATGGCTGGAAATTTGAGGTAATGTTCTTCATAAATAGATATACTCATTTTCCCACCTATCTTAATATGTCTATTCTGTAGCATAACAATGTGTCTCTCTAAATTATCCAACTATCTACGATGGCACTATAGCTATTAGGGACCTGCATGAAGAGGGTTCAAACTGATGTTCCCAAGACATTCAAGAATATAATGAATAATGTCAAAGTCGAAGGCTTCACAGTTTTGAGTTTTCCTTCACGGATTCAACAAAAGAGCTCAATCTTTTCTGCTGATAAATGAGACACCAAAAAATATTTATGCACATGCAAGTAGCTGATGCATTTCCTTTTAGCTAGGTACCGTATTATCATTTACATGACCAGTGCTGAACCAAACAATCATATGCAAATCAAAGGTAGCAAATAATACAGATGAGTAGATCTATCCTATTCCATATAATATTAAATCCACTATCTTCTACCCCTTGATATCCCAAATCAAAGACCCAGATCCAAATAGAATTAAGACTTTAGTTATCTGGCAACCATTTCCTTCACCTATAACTTCGGTCGGCCACTCTAAAAGCGAAAACTTTATATACCAGAAAGATCTAAATTTCTTGACTCAAAACTAATAATCATGAAAATTGATACATTTACACCCAATAAACCAATCAGAAATCCTAAAGACATGCAAGAAAGATTGACTACAATTTTCCTGAAAAGCTGCATAGAAAAGGAGGAGGATCATTAACCTCGGTTGATGCGTTCACTCGAAGATCCTTGTATATTATGAAATATGGGAGGAAATAACTAAATTTCCAAGTGACTCCGAACTACTATCAGTATTACTTCATGTGACACATCCTTCACATTCTAAAGGACTCCATTTCTGGCCCCGCAAGGCTCATAAATTATCCCATGCAGTAATTATAATTGGCAATTTGCATTTCTAATAAAAATATATAAGCTAACAAACAGAACATAAACTGAGTCGAGTACACTCAGTTCTTTTTCTTTTTCCCCCCTGGTGTGTGCGTGATTTTTTTTTATTGCTTTTTTTTTTTTTCTTTTTCCCAGCCCCCTAACCAAGATCGTTTGCAATTTAAACTTTTTTGTAACATTAATCTGCCAAAATTCCATTTTTTTCGCCCAGCTCTAACAAAATTTTACGTTCCTGAACCCAAATGCGAGCAAAATAACTAACAAGCCCTAGCTTAGAAATCCAAGATCATCCCTTTACCCAATTCTCCACCCAAAAAACACAGGATAAACAAAATTAGCACCAAATCAAGAGGAGAAGAAAAATTACCAAGTTGTAAAGAACTTGATGAGCTGAGCAACGGCGAAGGCCACGAAAGCCGAGATCAGAGGGTAATTCTGTAATATCGCAAAAGATCCAGAGGAAGAAGATGAAGAAGTTGTCGCGGCCGTTGAATAAGAAACCCCGGCGTCGCTAATTCCTCGCATCTCTCTCTCTCTCTCTCTCTCTCTCTCACGCACTTTCTCTCTCTAAAACCTTCGAAACCCGAGAAGAGACCGAACAATTCACGGATCTTTTGTGGGCCGAATAAAGATGCGTAGTTTATGAAATACTTGTTCACAAGAGGCAGTGTTTATTTCGTGCAAGCCCCCTGTTGGTAATTAATATAAGCTATGGTCCATTGGATATTCTACACTTTCATAGAATAATAGAGAAGAATATGCCAGAAAGTGTTTGGATTTGGATAAACATAATAATTAATAAGTTAACAGATTTGCTTGCTTCCCCGAAAAGTACCTTGTGGGCATGTGGCCTCATACGTCTCGCTATAATAAATAACATGGCTAATTTAAATACACAAGCTTTAGGTCCGTGCTCTCACGGATTGATAAAACTTCTTAAGTTCGTGTGTGTTTATTTAAATTTCAATTTAATTCTTTTTCTAAATTGAATTTTGCTAAAATTATTTCCTTTTCTTGCCGTCGGCTGTTCTTCTGTTTTGTGCCCGTGACCATACAAATGAGCCTATTTTCCCTACTCTCAATGACGCCAAATTAATTCACTAAACTTTGTCCCGCGATGTGTTTAATCACATTCATTTTCTATAAGTTATACCCGCCTCTCATAACGTGGTTCATGAAATGGAGCACGTGTCTCTCCCATTTGTCTCTACAAACTCCGATTGCCCTCCTCACTCAGGCAAGCATCGACCCTTATTCCCTTCCCCCTTTCGCCCATCAGATAGTGTTTCAAATCTCAAATCTTCTCGTCCTTCAAAAACATATGAAACTCCTCTGTCCTCGCTTTTCAAATTTTTTTAGCAATCTTTTTGTGATTTTCAGAGTTTTAAGGGAGTTGTTTATAATTTTTGTATCATACAGGGGTTGGTTGTAATTTTTTTTCACGTGTTACTTGTAATTTTTAGATTTTTCAGGGGGTTGTTTGTAATTTTTTAATCTTAAAAGATTATTTATAATTTCATATTTCACGGGGTGTATGCAATTTTTGGCTTTTCACGTGGTTGATTTGTAGTTTTGAAATCTTTAGGTGTTAATTTCTTTTTTTTTTTCTTTGGGGTTGTTTGTAATTTCAGATTTTCAAGAGTTGTTCATAAATTTTAAATTCTTAAGAGCGTTTTTTATAATTATTAAATTTTAAAGTGGTCTATTTGTAACTTATAGATTTTCAAAGGTTGTTTGTATTTTTGAAGATTTTAAAGGGGTTGTTCGTGATTTTCAAATATAAAGGGACGTTTTTCAATTTCAATTTTTTAGGGGTTTTTTGCAACTTCTAATTTTTAAAAAAAATTATAATTTTAAAACTTTCACAGGTTTTTTATAATTTTCTATTTTTGAGAGGTTGTTGTAGTTTTCTAATGTGTTTTTTTTTTTTTTTTTTTTGCAATTTCAGATTTCCTACTGGGTGATATATAATTTTTAGATTTCTAATGGGCTTTATGTAATATTCTGATTTTTTCCCCGGGCTTTTGCGTAATATTAGGAATATTTGAATGTTTAAAAAATCCTCTTTTATTATTGTTACTGGCCTTGATGGTCTTTTCGCCCATATAAAATTATGAGATAATGCCATTATGAGGAATAGTGTAATAAAAAAAACTTTTTTGAGGTTTATTGAAAGTCCAATTTTAATGGAGTTTTAATGAGAGTTTTAAACTTATTGGGGGTTCACTGCAAAACACCAAGCTTATTAGGATTTTAGTGTAATTTACCCTAAAAATGTGAAAATAGTAAAGATGGAGACTTTGTAATGCGTGGCAGTTTTTGAATAAGTGATACTTTGAGGATATGCAACGTGACATTCTATTTATTTATAAAGAAAAGAGAGATAACTAGTTCTAGTTAATTAAGGAAAGGCATATTAGTCATTATAAAATTTTATTTAATACAAAAATTGAAATTCAAAAATAATATATAAGATGCTACTTGAACTTTTGTAAAAAGAGATTTATCTGGAAAATACTATGCGTTTAAAATACTTATTCATTCCTAAAATATTTTTTGAGTTAATTAGAATTTTAAACTAATCGCAACAAAGAGTATTCCCTAAATATCAACTAATTGCCACATGACAACCACCAATTTCTCTTTATATATAAAGGAGGGAATTGTAGTTTCCCCAAGTACGCATTTATATACTCTCACTTTTTTTTGGCACCATTTATGTACCCTCTAGTTTCTAAAAGTTGCACTTAAAATTCAATATTATGTAAACGTTAGATTTTTTTCTCTAGATTTTTCTCATGTAACATTTAAAAGTTAATTTTAGAACTCTTTAGTCTTTAATATCAGTTGAATTTATTGTTAAATTCACCGTAATTTTATTTTAAAATATAACTACAATATGTTTTAACTAGAACTAGAGTATGTTTAACAATAATATTAGCAAATATTAAAAGGGTTAAAAAGTTCTAAAATTATCTTCGAAATGTCATATGAGAAATTTAAGAAGAAAATTTTCACATTTGCATAAAAGAGGGTATATAAATACTGCTAAAATAAGTGAGGATGCATAAGTACAAATGAAGGCAAACTATGAAGTATATAAGTTCTCTTTAGCCAAACATGACTAATTGCTAAAGACTTCTATATCTTAGTTGCCTAAAGTAAAGGTCATCATTTATTTTAGAAAAGGTTCAAGTAAATCATAAGTTTTAGATGATCAGTTGCAGAAGATTCTTTTAGGCTTTAACGTTGCCAGTCCACTAATGGTAATCAATGACCTTAGCATGTATATATTTCTGTGCCCATATAAAAATATATGTGATTATTATTTAGAAAATTGATGAAAAATGCTAACGTGTCGTTTTCAAATTCTTAAATGGACTTTCATTTGATTCATTTGTTTATAGTTTTTTAAGCACTAATTATCATATTTTTTTATTAAACATATGATTTTATGGTTTGATCTCCTATACAATTTCAGCTTAGGTTTTATGTTTTTGGTTAGGGTAAAAACATGTAAAGTTGCAAGTACACAACAATCAAGCTATAGTATAGTATAGATGTCGAACAAGGAGAGCAATTGGTCCGGAGACTGCTCAGATATGATACTTATCATATCCATGTCCGCTTACCCATCTCGGATATGTATGCGGATATAAATATGCCTCGGTAAGGAAAATTCATATCTATATCCATTAAAATTGAATACATATACGGATATACATCCATAAGCAGACATGCATGCGGATACAAAACGGATATGAGAACTAGATAGTATTAAAAATATATAGTTCATGCGATACAAACAGAGTTCATTAATATATTCATTATATCTGAAAAGCTAAGATTAGACATATTGATCATCAAAATTAACCTCAAATCTATAATTTAATGATTAAAACTATCGTAACAGTATGACTAATATTTATTCGAATATTTTGGATACGGATTCATATATTTCACTACAAAACTATATCTGTAATCATATTCTATCGGTTATAAATTTGAGTAACCATATTCGTAATCTACATGATACGGCTATAGATATTTCCTCGGATATTGATACGGTTTAGCACCCATATGTCAAACCATGAGGAAGGGGTGTGTTTGGAAACTTTAAATTTGGTATTGGAAAAATGTGGGCAAAATGAGCGAAAGTGAAAGTGTAAAGCCATAGAGAGGGATTTGTCACAAAAATATAAAAAAGATAAAACAAGAGGGAAGAAGGAGGAAACAAATAAAAATAAAAGAAAGATGCAATTAAAAAGAAATAAAAAGAAATGAAAACAAGAAAAGAGGAATAAGTAGAAAGAAGAGAAAAATCAATAAAATAAAATCAAAAAGAGAAAAATCAAGAGAGAAAAAGAAAAATCAAATCAAGAAAGATTGAGGAAAAATAAGTACTGAAGATAGGAATCTAGAATTAAATTCATTAGTTAATTTCAATTATGATTTTATGAACTACAATCTATTTATCATATTTTACTTTAGATTTACTAAGCATAATCTATCAAAATGCTTAAGAAAAATATAACCTATCAATTTGTTATACAAACAAAATCACCATTTTTTTAAAAGAACAAGTAACTATATAATAATTTTAGAATTCATAAGCATAACCTATCAAACCACTTAAGATAAAGCATAGATTCTCAAAAATTTCTTCCACCAATTAGTTCTCTAGTTAATTATTCTAAACATGATCATTTTAAGCATAAAGAGAGTAATTCATAAATCATAAAAGAAATTAAATTAGTTTCATATAATCCTAGATCATATGAGAATTAGTTACTCATTTTACAAAATAAAAATAAGTAAATAAAGTCTATACCAGTGACATAAAAGAAGAAGAAGTAAATCTAAATTACAAGCAATAAAAGAAAGACATAGAAAATCAAAGCATAAAAGAGTAAGAAAATAAATCTACACTATAAAAGCATGAAATAAATCTACACTACACAGGTATAAATCTAATCTACCAAACATAAAATAAAAATAAGAAAATAAAATTCTAAAATATGCAATTCTAAAATAATAAAATAAAAGAGAAAAATAAAAATTTACATTGCAAGGGGTTGACCTCTTGTAAGCAAATCATCATCATCATTATTAAAGAGAAGAAGAATAAAACTTAAAAAGGGAGATATTTTTTTTATTACAAATAAAAATTTTACAATTTTGGATGATCTTCTCAATTAAGAGTGACCCTCCTCCCCAAAATAGAGTTTTTATTAAAAATAATTTCACTCCCCAAACCCTCACTCTCCATCCCAATTTATAGTCTACAGCAATCTACAAGAGCAACTAGAATTGTCTTGAGCTTTAAGAAATATATCTCAGTCATTAACTGATTTTGTTATGAACCAATTGGTTGGCCAATCGATTAGCCAACTGATTGGCCAATAGGTTGGTTAGCCGATTGATTCCTAACATAATTGATTATTTTGTTGACTTGTTGAGCTAAATTTTTATTGTTCTATTTGTGCATTGCAGGCTCCTATTGGCTTGAAATTGGGCTTCGATAAATGTTATAAAAATGAGAAAATTTAGTTTTGTCGACTCTTATTCATTAATTCTCCATTACCTACAGATTAAGATAAAAACTCTTTATTAGTTGATATATTTATTTAAATAAAATAGATAATAAGGGTATAAAAGTGTAATAAAATATGATGATCATTTTTCTTATGAGAGATCTAGAAACTCAGAAAAACAATTATCAAACATCAAAGTTATATATTTACAAATCATCATTACATAAAAAGCAAGTATTTTTCCCGTGCTCTCACGGGCGAATCTTATAAATAAAACATTGTACTTAAATGACATATAAGACCTTCACATACTAATTTGTATAAAACAATCTCATGCCAGGACCTCAACCTTGTGATGCTTGTATTTGAATTTCAACTTAATTAGAAAAGTATATGTTGTTTTAAAATATCCATAAAACATCTTAAGAACCCAAATATTTATTCCTAGAATAGTCTTAGGAAATTAGAATTTCAATATAATTACTAGAAAAATTAGATAAAACATGAGAAATCGAGATAATATTTTGGGTAATTTGTGTAAATAATTTGTTGATTTTTCAGATTGCAAGGAATATTTCTGTAATAGGAAAGTTTTTAATTTTATAAATATTTATATGTTATATGATTTTTATGATATCAAATCAATAAATAATAATAACAATTGATAGATTCATCAACAATATTTTAAGAGGAAGATTAATACATCAAATTTATATATAATTTGACACAAGTATAATTTTTCATATATGGTTTTAGGGTAGTTTTAGAAGAACCCCCCTGCCTCTCATACGGTGGATGTCTTAGAAAACCCCTCTTAGCTATTTCAATTTGAGAAAATCACCCTAAAGTCTAGGAATATTATAGATAAACCCACCAAACTTTGAAAGTCAAAGAAAACCCTAACTATGGGGTATCTCACAACCCCCCCTCCCCCGCGCGCAAAACATGTCATACTTTTCTCATTAACCCCCCTGACGTCATTTTAAAATGTAAAATAACTAAAATACCCTTTTAAAAATCAAGCTATTCAATTACAAAGAAACCCCAACATGTAAAAAAAGAATTATTTTGAATTTAGAATATTTTTTGCCATCTTTCTCCTCTCTTTCACTTTTCCTTAAAAAACTAGGGCAATTTGTTTTAATTGAGGGGTATTTTGGTCTTTTCTTAGTCACCTATTTCTCATGTGACATACTAGACCTAATAATGTTATCTTTCAGGGCGTAAGGTGAAAAGAATTCATGGAGATTTTTCAAAAGTTTAAATCTACAATAAGCGCAAACTTAAGGGGCTTTCTCAAATAAAACTAGTTGATGGGGATTTTTTGAGATACACCGTATATTTGAGAGGGGTTAAGTGAGGAAACTTCAAGGAGTTATCTCAAATTTTCATAGTTGAGGGGGTTGTCTACAATATGCTTAAATTTGTTGGGGTTTGTCAAATTAAAATAGTTGAGGTGGCTTTCTAAAATTAATTTATAATTTTATGTAGAGAGACTCTTTACATGGATTTTCTTTAATTTTATATTTAAATATCTAATTATGAGATTTTTTTAATTATATGTAAAATATATAATCTAATAATGATTATAAAATATTTGATTATTAGAATTTTTAATTATGGATAGTTATAATTTGATGAGAATTTTTATGTGAATATAAGATTAGGTGTCCACATATCATCTTTTTATAGAATAAAAATACATGTGGATATTTATGATATGACACACATCAACTTTTTATATCTTTATAATATAACACATGTTAATTTTCTGTTCTTTGCAATTCCACCAATTATCTTTATATATAAAAGAGGGATAATTTAGTTACAGGTTCAAATATTATAGTTCTTTATTAGATGAAAGTATCTTTTTACTCAAGTAATTTCTCTTTATACAGAAAAGAGGGATAATTTTAGTTACATGTTCAAATATTATAATTCTTTATTTGATGCAAGTATCTTTTTACTCAAATAATTGTGTATTCGCAAACTACAGAAATATCAATTCAAATAGATATATTTTAGCATTCGATAAATATTCAAAAAATATTCATGTTATCATGTAAATTCCATAAAAATTGAAGTTCAAAATTTCAGATTCAAAACATATTCATATTCTAATTGTTTGGGGCTAAATGAACTTAAATGCCCTATAATTTCATCAACCTTGTAATGCCCATTATTTTAAAACTGTGCACTTAAATGCTCTCAGGTATAAATGTTGCAGATAAATATCCTAAAGTTTCAAAATATTGCACGCTGGTGCCCTCTTGTTTATCCAATGTTGTGTGTTGGTCCTCTCTTGTTTATCTAATGTTGCATATAAATACACTCTATTTGTAAACAACTCACTTAAATATCCTAAAGTTTCTAAAAGTTCAAGTTTAGTACCCTCTATTATGTGATATTTTTGGATATGTACAGCAAAGTTAACGCCATCTGAAATTTTTTAAGTATGGAGTTTTCATTTCCGATACTCAAATACTTTGAGGCATTTTTTTTTGCTTAGCTTTAAAATAGGGATAACTTAAATGCAAGGTTAGTGAAAATAGAGGCATTTAAGTGCAATTTAGCCTGTTTTGGTGTTTTATGAATCTATACGAGCGATATAACTCCCCTCCAAAATTACACCCCATGCCATCGAATCCACGCACATAAATCCTATGACAGATCCACAAGATTCACACGCTAAATCCTCAGTTGCCGAAGAGGGCACAAGAGAGGACAGCGTGAGACAATCTTCAGCCGTCCGATTAACCCAGCCCCCAAATCCTCCCTAAAATCAACGGCCAGGATCATCCCGATCCAATGCAGCCCAGCTTCTGTAAGTAAGGCCCAATAACCCGTGATCGTAGTTTTCGAGCCTCTGGAGTTCTCTCTGTTCTCCTCGCCCTCTATCTCTCAGGCCCAGCGAACGAGAAGAAAGAGGTAAGCGATTTAGGTTTTTTTTTTTCTTTTTTGAAATTTTAGGGTTTTGGTTTCTGCTTTTACGAGAGATCTAGGGTTTATTTGGTGAATAGTTGAGGGCTAGCTTGTTTTCCCCTCAATTTTCTTTGATTCTCCGATGATGGACTCTGTTTGAGTTGGCATTGTGAGTTTTTTATCGGAAAAGGGTTAGGGTTTTGATTGGATCGATCGAGGAGTGGTGCTTGTAGTTGCAGTTGGTGACGCGAGGGCGTTTGTCGGGGAAGGGGAATTTTGAGTAGGATTTAGGGGGTTTCTGGTGTTTTCTGAAAGAAGTTCAAATCTTGAAGTAATTTGTGGAGAAAAGGTGACTGGGTTTATTCATAAGGCAAGAGGTGATGGGAATACACGTTATTGATTAATTTTTTATATTATTTGAAAATTTTGAAGTAGTAATCAAGAATTTTTGCTGTATATTTTCTGATGTACGCTGCAAAAAGTAGTTTTGATACTATCTAGAGTTATGAACAGTCGATGAAGGATCGGATGGCAGAAATTTTCTTTGTTAAAGGATTGATGAAAGAAAATGGTGGTTATTTTTGTTATTCTAAAATAGAAGTTTTGCTGCAGATTCATGATTTATAGTAATATGTTTAATAACTTCATGTTTTCTAGTAGCCTCACTAGCCAAATCCCTGGATAATAGCATGATATATGGAAGAATGGGTTGATGGGGATATTGTTTAATGCTAATTCTACATCTTACTTGATATTAATTATATTTTTCTTCTCAGATTTTTCAGGCTTTTAGTATAAGTAGTGTTTAATGTTGTGGAGGTAGTGAAAATTACTTTATTGCTTAATTGCAGAGTCCTTTCATTTTTGTCCCTATGACACAAACAGTAATTCTGGAGTGCTCCAACGGGAAGAAGTTGAAAAAAAACCACAGCGATTGCTCATCTGCAATTATGGGGAAAAGCCAAAAATTCTCAAAAGGTTACTCTTCTGGCTTCATTCCAGACTACAGATATGCTGCTGAAACAGTTGGGGAGACAGAAGGCTTTGGTAACTCCTGTCGTGTAGACTCCGAGGTTTCATGTACTCCAAAGAGAAAGTCCATGAGCATAAATGTGGATCAAAGAAACAGTTTCAATGTCCCTGTTCAAGTTATTACTGCATCAAACATGTCCGGTACAGAGAAGAAGGACCTAGTGATGAGACTGAGAGGCGAGCTCAAGAAGGTTCGGATACTTCACAAGAAAATACTTTCTAGAACTTCAGCAGTTTCTAGTGGTGTTGCCTTATCATCATCCGGTGATGGGTACGCCAAGAAACAGGGTTTGATTCGGGGAATGTCAGGTAGGGTTGAGATTAAAAGACAGGCCCTGTCTCCTCCTGGCAACTTTGTCGCTATGGTAATGAAACAGTGTGAGACCCTCCTTAAAAATTTGATGACCCACAGGTACGGTTGGGTCTTCAACACTCCTGTTGATGTTGTGAAGCTGAAAATTCCTGACTATTTCAACATTATAAAGCATCCAATGGATCTTGGAAGTGTTAAGAAGAAGTTAGCATCTGGTTCCTATTCTAGCCCCTGGGCTTTTGCTTCAGATGTGAGGCTTACTTTCACCAATGCCATGACCTATAACCCTGCTGGCAATGATGTACACATTATGGCGGATGCCCTGAAAAAGATATTTGAAAAGAAATGGAGGCCTATAGGAGAAAAACTGGCCTCAGTTGAAGAAATTATTAAAAGAGATAAACAAGCTATGAAGACAGAATCACAATCCCTGCCAAAAAAGAGAAAACCTCCTCCACTAGATTTTGAAGCTCCCATATCAAAAAATTTAAAGCCAATGATGCCATTTAGTGAGAAGCAGGAACTTAAAAACCGGTTAGAATCTGCACAAGAGGATCTGCCCGAGCATATCGTTAACTTCTTAAAGCAGCAAACTTATAATGCAAAGACCAATGACGATGACGAGATAGAGATAGATATTGAGAGTCTCAGTGATGATACCCTATTTAAGTTGAGGAAGCTTTTGGACGAATATTTTGGTGCAAAACAAACGGTACCACAGGAGAAAGCAGAACCTTGCGAAATGGAGGTTAGCTCTTCTCTTTTTCAGTAATATTTGGAGGCATCAGGATGTCTGGATCTGTTTGTAACTATATTTTCTTGTGCAGATTTTGGTTGAACCTGGAGTCAGTAATTCATCAATACATCCCTGCCAAGGTCTTTTTTTTCACATTTGATTAGAGATGCATGCAATCTTGTTCGATGTACTTTCACTATAATTGCTACTTTGATTGTTTCTTATTATATTTTCTCACCTTCATTCAGTTAGTGAGCCTGCTGATGAGGATGTTGATATTGGTGGGGACGATCTTCCAATTTCGAGCTATCCTCCTCTGGAGATACGAAAAGATACTGCACCGAGAAGTAGCAAGTGTAGCACCTCAAGCGGTTCCAGCAGTGACTCTGGTTCCTCATCCAGCGGTCAGTGTACGCGCAATTTTGTATTATTTTTTTCTGATTATTTCTGTTGCGACATTTTATTGTCAAGACATCATCTCTGGAGTTATTATATTGTCTTGCATGTTATTCTATGCTATAATTATTGTTTGTTTCAATGTTTTTCTTGTGGTACTTTTCATGAAAGGAGAAACTTTGTTTGGCCTCGTCGCTCATGTTCTGGCTTCTATTTTACTTTTGAACTTGTTGAAACCGTTTCACTGTTTTGAAGTATTTTAAGTTTCTTGGTTGTTTGGTGTATTAGTTATGGTCTACACCCCCTAGGGTTTAAAACCTTATTTTATTGTTAACGCCTTACTGGATGTTATGCTGAACATTAGCAAACAATGCTAAAGAAAAGGACGTCTCGATGCACGAGGCTTCCGCCATAGTGGGGTCAGGGGAGGGTTAGATGTATGTAGCCTTATCCCACTGCGAAGAGGTTGTTTCCGAGACTCGAACCTGTAACCTTTAGGTCACACTGCAACAACTTACTGTTGCGCCAAGGTTCACTCTCTAAAAAATTTGGAAGCTCAACTGAATAAATATTATTCTATATTTATGAAACAAAATTGTTTTTGTTAAGATTTTAATTCATTGAAAGCTGTCTAAAAAATGAAATGGGTTCTAATGCATGGATACTTGGTCATCAGCCTGTTGATTTTAAAAATTTTGAGGGATTTTTTATTTGAAGGATCTCTTACTGGTTGCTGATTTCCTCAAAATTTAAACTAGATATTATGGGCCTGCGGAAAATTTATCAGATTTTGGAGAAGTGATTTAGATAGAAAATTTAAGGTAAAAATTATAAAAAGGGAAGGATACAGAAACCTAACATCGATAAGCAATCTTTATTTTTGTTCTCATACAACCTTGAAAAGGCCATTGTGATATCCTATCTAAGATGGAAAGCATGTCATTTGAGATTGGTATTAATAGGATCAAGGTGTTTGGTATACAATAGTTTTCATGGTTTCAAGAATTATCATAGCTAAAAACTATGATAGAAAGTAGAAACACCATAAATTAAGCAGGTTCGACCACTAATAGTAGTACCATGATGGGTGCCCTTCAGGGAAGTTTACAAACAGATAAGTAAATTTTGTGTTTATTAGTAACATGTTGCTAATAGTCATCATGCTTGGTGATTAAATAAACGTTGGCCTTAATTTGCAACTTTTCTTCAGTTTCTCTTCAGTGTCACGCTGCCAATCTAAGGCCATAGTTACCTGATAATTCAATATGGGTCAAGACCTTATACCTTCTTGGAATGCCTGAGTCTAGTTTCACTACTGAAGGCTGATTATATATTTGAGTAGGATTTGGATCAAATATATTTGGGAACCGGTAATACTAATTCAACTTAAATGTATAGGAAGATGCATTAAATGACTGGGTTTCAAATTTCAGAAGGAAATCACTATGATTATTACTCCGCAAGTATCATTGAATTTTAAACCTTATACCTACTCAATATTGCTAATACTCTGAGTCTCTCTCTCTCTCTCTCTCTCTCTCTCTCTCTCTCACTCACTTGTATCACATCAGCAATCCATTTATTATCGCAACTGTTGCTAATGGCAGATAAACTGACAAGCATTTTCCTCTCCTCCTCTCTGAGGGGTAAAAAAGAAAAAACTTAAAATTCTACATGGAAAACATACAGAAGCCACTGAATCAGAAAGCAGTTCTCTATTCGTTTTCAAATTTCAATAGTAACCAAATAACTCTGTTTGGAAAGTTGAAAAAATTCAAACTGCTCTCCACCCTTATCATAATCCAAACCCTATTAACCTCAGTCTTAGGTGCGTGTGAATGGATAGTTGGAACAATTAGAACAATGTTGTCAGTTTTATTGTTTGAATTGACAGTTAACTAATTTTATGTGGCTGGCTAATTTTATTTTCACAGATTGGTGGGTTGGCTAAGTTTATTAGCCAAGTACCAATTTCCACAAATTAAGTAATAAAATTTTCAGAATCGATGCAAATAAGGCTTTCTGGTTTTCTGGATAGATATTGCTTATTTTTTAACATGGGAAGAGAATAAAAGGATTTTTAGTTTTGTTAATCATTGGCTGGTAGCAATATTTCCCAATGTTGTAGTTACTCATTAATTAGTGTTAGCATATGAATGATATTAACTTTGAAGTTTAAGAGAAATTGTCAGTAACATTAGCGATGTCCCTCTGAAATCTATTTCCATCTTTTTTTTGGGTTCAGAACATGAACCAGCACAACCAGCACCCGACACAAAACTTAATTAGATTCCATTTAGAATCAAAACCTGACAAGAAAAATATTCACACTACTTTTTCAATATTTGAATCTAGAGCTAAGATATCCATGCAGACCAGGTTACCAATTACCATTTACAGCTATAAACAGAACCTATGTTCTATCTTGTGAGGGAACTCAAATTTGTTCCTATGTAAGAACACATGCAATTTAGGGTGAGGTAATGCTCAACGATTGAAACATGTCTATTATTTTACTTGGAAACTAGTTTACATCTATATAAGGAATTTTGTTATTCTGTACCAATGGCAAACATGTGCAAGGATTTTTGATAATTCAGACACGACATTTATGGACATGTGAATAAGGTAAACAAGTGAATATGATCCATGCATGTGTAAACATATCTTTCATGAATGTCATTTCTCCATGCATAAAAATTAATTTGTAGGGAACTCCATAGGCGTAGCCCAACCAGACATAACTTAATTGGGTCAGCTTAAGCCTTGGAGAAAGGTAGTAATGGTAATCACCATGTGGAGTAGCAGCAACAACTGGCTAAAGGCATGCTGGCAACAAGTGGAGTTTGTAATGGGCAAGGTGAAGAGAAATATATGCAGAGGGAGAGAAATTGAATCTTACTGATGGTTAGAGCAACCTATAACTTGTACATCACAGTGGT
This sequence comes from Asparagus racemosus, assembly GCA_037177215.1. Taxonomy (NCBI): domain Eukaryota; kingdom Viridiplantae; phylum Streptophyta; class Magnoliopsida; order Asparagales; family Asparagaceae; genus Asparagus; species Asparagus racemosus. The sequence continues at coordinate 5,677,902 of JBAKGM010000200.1, read as the reverse complement.
GGTCGCAGCTAAAATGTGAGAGAAGAGGAAGATAAAGAAAATTTAACTATAGGAAGAAAAGTTATGAACGGAAACTTCACTGGTTTTCTTCTTTAGGGGTTTTAAGGTTTAGTGTTGGTTCAGATGCTGTCAGGTTACTTGGCGTCTTGGGTACACACACACACATGTATATAGATTGATGGTTATGAGGTGGCGGCTCATTTTTAGTAAAAATGAGCTACCAAGAGATGAAATGGTGAGGTTCACACCTTTTGATGTGACAACTAGGGTGGGCCTCACGGCCATCACCAGTCACCACACGTGCATCTCTTGGTAGCTCATTTTGTAAAAATGAACCGCCAACTCATACATATTCCCCCCCCCCCAACACACATTCCCTCACGCTTTCGTGAAACATCTATACTATTTATAAAAGAGGATTGATGTGTTAAAACTTTTGATTGCCTCTTTTACCCTTCTAAATTTAGATAATTTTCAATAATGCCCTGAAATTTATTCAATTCATTCTATTTAATACACTATAATTATTCATGCAATAAACATAAGAATTAATATTAAAAATTAAATATATATTATAAAATTTAATCATATTCCTCAAATTTTATTCAATTCATTCTATTTATTACACTATAATTATTC
>JBAKGM010000200.1:5664807-5675619 GCA_037177215.1 Asparagus racemosus | reverse complement strand
TAAATTGCCCTTCAAATGTTTAGTCTCATATCATTACTTAATATGCATTACGTGCAAAGCACGTGTTACATACTAGTAATTATCAAAAATGCACATGCCTTCTGCATGAAGATTTTCTTCTCTCACTCAACTGATCTGTGCACTTTCTCACTCAACTGATCTATGCACTTTATGATTTCCACATAAATTACAGATGATGTACATAAGCTGAACTTTGTCGTAAAAATACTTAAAACAAACTAATAATTACCATTCTCTAGGTATCCGCTGCTGAAAGTAGAATGTTAGGCTGGAGTAACGGAAATATGCCTGTCAATTTTATTTGCAAATTGATTGTTTAATTTCTCTAGGCAAATGAAAGTTACCCTTTGTTCATTTGCAAATTGATTGTTTAATTTTATTGCTATTGGCACACTTAACGATTATATGCCTTTCAATCGCTATGCAGATTCAGATTCTGGGGGTTCTTCTCGAGGAAGCGAATCCGATGCTAAAGCTGCCTCTCCAAATTCCGTTAAGGTATGCAGTTTATTCTATTTGTTAGATATGTGCAAGTGAGTACAGCTTGAATCATTAGTAGCCATTTTCTTTCATATTAGAATGTATTTATAGGAGTCCTTGATATTGCAGGAAAATGGACAACCTGCGGTAGCTGTGGGCACCAAAAAATGCGATACTGCAGTCTCATTTAATGCCAATAGTAGGTTTTGACACCTGTCACCTTTTGTCTTGGGCAGTGATCAATCTCTTATGCATTCCTTAGAGAATTTTTTTCTGGCATTATACAGCAACGATCAGTGGGATGGATCAACAAGGCCATAGTGCTCATGTAGAGCCTGCATCTCTCGAGGCAGACGACTATCGAGAGGGTAAGCATGTGTTTCTGAAAAGAAAATTGTAAAACCATGAGGTCTGTAACATTTGAATTTTATAGACCATTGACCTATATACCAATGAATATTCTAGGGGGGGATGCAACATCCAAGAGGCAAGTCTCCCCAGATAAGCTTTATCGAGCGGCTGTACTGAGGGATCGTTTTGTTGATACAATTCTGAAAGCTCGTGAGAAAACCCTCAATCAGGTTTGTTGCTTCAGTCTCTAATGTTTCACTCTCTTTTGTTCACTAGTTTCACTATAATTGTCATTGGAGGATTCTTTGTGATTTTAGGGTTTAAAGAAGGATCCTGAAAAATTGCGCCGTGAGAGAGAGGAACTTGAGCGACAACAAAGGGAGGGTATGAGCCAAAGCTTGTCTTGCTGCATAATTATTGCTTCCTTTTTCTTTTTGGTTTTGTTATATTAGACCCCCGAATTTTTGTTAATTCTATATTAGATCCCCGAATCCATTAAGTTGTTTTAAATAAGAAGTCCAAATCTATTAAGTTATTTTAAATTGAGACCTTCAAATCTACTAAATTGTTTCAAATAAAACACCCATTTCAGACAAGTATGAAGATTTGGGGGATCTAATTTAGAAACATGAAAATTTGAGGGTCTAATATAGAATTAGCAAAGATTTGAGGGTCTAATATAGAATTAACAAAGATTTGAGGGTCTAATATGTCAAAACCCTTTTTTTCTTCCATGCATAAACTTTACTTATCAAAACAGAGAAAGCTCGGCTGAAAGCAGAAGCCAAAGCTGCTGAGGAGGCTCGAAGACGAGCTGAAGCAGAAGCAGCAGCTGAAGCTAAGAGGAAAAGGGAACGTGAGAGAGAAGCAGCACGTCAGGCTCTGCTACAGGCAAGTACATCTTTTCATTGATCACCGGTGTCTGTTTAATCAGCTAATTTTATTTGACGGCGGATAGTTTGGGCCTCTTGCAGATCGAAAGAACAGTGGAGATTAATGAGAACAGCTTATTTATGAAAGATCTAGAAGTACTTGGAACTGGCCCTGCTGAAAATATATCAAGCACAGTTCATGACATGAGTCCAGATCCCCTGCAGGGTTTGGGTGGTTTTAACCTTGGGGGAAGTAACCCTTTGGAACAGCTCGGATTGTTCAGGAAAGATGATGATGATGAAGAGGAAGAGGAATGTGGACCAACTAGTCCCCCACAAGATGATATCGAGGAGGGAGAAATTGATTGAGAATGGCTTTAGCTACTGCCAAGCTGACAAAGAGGAGAATCGGGAAGTTTCAAGTTTGTTTTGGTTCGATGGTATGCTGGGGTTTAAACCGTGCACATCCTTTTGAGAACGGATTGATTTCTCCAAGCCCAGTGGTTCATGTTAACAGGATCGAGGGGTTTTATGGATGCGCTACTGAATGATTCATTTTGGCGTTTAAAGTGCACTCACATACTTGGGGATAGTTTGCCTTAATTATGGACTAAGCTTTTCTTAAGTCCTATTTTGAGGGAGATCTGAACTGTGGGAATGTTGGAGTAAAAAGAAAGAGTCTCTCAGCTGTACTGACTGCAGGATGGGGACTGATGGAGGAAACTATACTTTCCATGCTTTTTATTGCCTCCCAAATATTCACATTCGTTATATGGGCTGAGTGGGGGAGGCACCAGAGTTATTTTATCTTTCTGTCGAAAGGCTTTCTGTAGATTGTTGTTGATATGTAAGACTCTTTGACTTGTTCCCCGTCGTTGCGTTACGCACTGTAAGCACACTTAATGAGCAAATTAAAACCGAAGGGAAAGAAGAAAAAGAAGAGAAATAGTGAAAGAAAAAAGAAAGTGAAATACAATTATTATTTATTAGAGTAGCCTGGAGTTTTTGCCAAATTGTTCATGGCTGACAGGCTGTAGGTGGTGAAGTTGGTACTGAGAAGTGTGTTTGGCGAGCTCAAAAAGAGGCTATGCTAAGTCTAGTTTTCTTCTGAGTGGGTCAAAGTTAGTCTAAGTAAGGGGTGGTTCAAAAAATAACTAATGTAAAGTCTAAAATTTGAACTAAAGAAAACTAGTTTAACTTTAGTTCAATTGTTGTCAAACTAAAAACTATCTTCTGGATCAAATTTGTACCGTTAAAACTAGGTTATTAAGTTTTTCACACTGTGAGCTGAAGGTTTTAATAAATTTGACGCCAATAGCATTTTTGTTTTATTGCAAAAAGATTATCACTCAAGCATAATATGTGAGAGGGGTTATTCTTCGAATTTGTTGTTTGGCAAGAGTTTCAGATAATACCTCAGACAAAATGTTGGGTAGTTCCAGAGGAAGGGCTCCCACATCCTGCATCAGTCTGGGGCGTGTCAAGTTAGGGACCTCTTGTGGTTTGTGGTGTAGAAGCACTTTCAACCTGCATGATAGTGTAGATGAAAATTCTAGATGAAGTTGGCCATGCTTCAATTATCGACACAACATAGAATAATTTCATGGACCAGAGTAATTCTGAGGATAAAATCACATACTAAGTCGACAATGCATCTATAGACATGGATTGTTAGACTTGCACTTCCATTGCCATCGACCCGGTACGCATTATATATTATATAGTCGATTACTTATGTTGATACTGATCGTTAGCTTAAAACTAGGGCCTCGTTTAGTACTAAAAGCTAGAATGCTTATTCACATTTCTCCTCAATGGGTATTCCGAATAAGTTGGTAAAGAATGAGTGAGAATGAAAAAAATTAAATTACACACCAAATATGTCAAATAAATTTCATTCACATTCATTATCTAATCTCATCCAAACATGAGCATTTTATTCTCACACTAATTCCATTCCAATTTTTGTTTCATTCCATTCTCACTTGATCCACTTCTCGCATACCAAACGGGATGTAAAAGACCCAAAAAATTCAAGTGGGAGCCTCTCACTTACTGCAGCTATATAAGAACACTAGTCAAATCAACTAGATCATACAATGATTTGGATCCTCTTTACTATAAGTAAAATGTGGAGAAACCACTTCTCATTGATTATTTTAATCTACCATAATGGACACGTATAATCCATTTCGCTAAGAACACATTATCATATCCCTATGAATTGTTCATTTCTATTTCACACTCAATAAAATAGATCACAACATCCCAATGTCCCTGCGAATTGTGTTCATTTATATTTTACAGTCAATTGACAAATCATAACATTTTATTACTCAGTCAACAGCTGTAAGAAAGTAATTTATCCACTTTTTTTTTATGGCGGAGAGAATCCGAATCCACCACACAAGCCCACGTGAGACAAGATGTTCGATGAAAATTTTGATTTTTTTTTCCTTTTTATCTTTTTCCCTCCTTTCAACGTGAAAGCGTCCATGACTCTATTAACGGCTCACTGGATATCTTCATCGACTTTGATGCAACGTTAACATGACTGTAAAATCCAGCAACCTTATCTCTGCATATCTTCACAAAATCTTGCCCAACTCATTTATCAACAAAAATATTGCTTACCACACGAATAACAACAAGACGAGGAAAACACATTTCTCCATCACTAATTCTCAAACATGCCTTCGTCTGACATCCTAGGTGACTCAGTACCATTAACAAGTGGCTTGTCTGTCGAATTAGAATTTGAGCTGCCTAAAATACTATAATCAAAGTCCAAATCATCATCGTCGTCGTCGTCAACAGCCAATTCTTCCTTTTCCTCAATTTCTTTTGGCATAATCTTCATCTGGGCTTCTCGGCGTTCCCTCTGCTTGATTGCTTCTTCATATGACATCTCATACCAAACATTACCTCTCGCAACTATGGATTTGTTATGGTCTTCGGTCATTCTCTCTTGCCTGCTTTTCTCGGAGTTCTTGGGCTCTCCCCAGTAGTCGTAGCGATACATAGGCTTTGTTGGGTCATACTTGCCCTTATCAAATGCAGTGTGAATATCATATCTTCCAGGTTCCTCAACAGGAAGTCCGAGAGCTTTCCGGCTGACAATGAAGCAAAATATAACAATATCATCAAAGAATTGAGTGTTGGTAATTATTAGTTCACATTAAGCAGTGCAGAGGGAGGGAAAACATGAAGCATACCAGCTGATATCTCTGATTAAAGCTTCTCTTTCTTCGAATGAGCGCTGCCAATGCATTAGGTCATACTCGTCCATCTCTATATTCCGTCTTAACTTATCAACTTTAAACTCTTCTCCTCTAGCTTCTGCTTCCTTCTTTAATTTGTTGTTCAACTGTATTGGAAAGAAAAATGGATAAGGATTCAGTCCCTTGAAGAGTAACAAACGAATTGCTACAGCTTGAAATACAGATATTAGGCAATTGCTCTGATCCAAGACCCTACATTGTTCACTAGAAGAACAACAAACCCCTTCCCACTCTGTGTGCATATACGCACTTTAATAACGGTTATACAATTGGATTGTGATATACCAGGTGACAGTCAAAAGCTTCAGATAACTGCATTGCTTTTGGACGCCAAATCTATGTAACCAAGTTCATTACTATAGAGTTTGATAATTTTGACAAAGGGCAGCCTGGAACATGGTCTTTGAAACACTTGGGAACTAGATACTTTGGGAAGGAGAACAATATCTCTTTTCCCTGTCACTCCCTATTCCTTTCACTGTCTTTGAACTATTTGTTTAATTTTTTAACTGCTTATTTAAGTGAAAATGAGAATCATTATGGAAAGTTAACGGAAAATGTTTAGACAGAATTTTTTTCCTCACTATTAAAACAATGTAGGGAAAATACAGAAAGAAGGATATTAAGCCCTTGATCATGTTCACATTCTCGATTATTTCTAAAAAAACACCATTAAAAAAACATCCCCAAGCGTCCAAGCACGCTATAGTTGGCCAAAAAAAAGGTATTTCTCATGGCAAGAATGAGTTAAAGAATGTGTCTCAGGCATGCATAAATGTGTTGAACGTGTAGGTGTACAGAAAATTGTAGGTCAATAATTCACCTGATGCTCAGCACGAGCAGCCTCCAGATCAAGTTCGTTCAAATTAGTTTTCTGAAAACAGAAGTAATGGATCAAAGATAAAATAGATAATCAGAATGAACAAAACAAAGTGAACGAGGCTTCAAGAGAACCATAAATGAATAAACTGTATTGATTTACTCACCAGAATCGTCTTCGGGAGCAAAGCTTTCTTAAAATAAGCTTTGGTATATTCAACACTATTCTCTTCATCAAAAGTATCGGTTGTTTCGGTAAGTTTCTTGTCTTTGTACTTCTCAGGATTTGCCTCCTCATCGTCTAGTATCATTTGCTCTGCAACATGCAGTTGCCACAACTGTACATCCAGAAAAATGAACACTTATCAGATGGTGTAATGGAGTAAAGAGTAACAGAAGTGGATATAGAGCTGTGATTAACTGAAATATTTCTAGAAATGAACTAGAGGCAAGAAATAAAATCTTAATGTACCCTATCAACATAAGGATGGTTTGATAACAGTGACTGGTCTTCTGGTTTGACCGGAGGTCTTTTTCTAGGAATTGGGGGTCTCCCAGACTCCCGCTGTAAGAAGAAGACAACCCAGTAAGTAAGCCACATGCTGCATAACAAAAAAAGGGGAAAACAACAGCTCAAGTCCATACACTTATGAAAGAAAGAAACCAGCAAGAAAGTGTGCAGAACTCTAATCAATATTAAACAGCAGACACATGCATATCACAAATGGGGAACTATTTTAATTGCTTTACCTGTAACAACAAAGCATACAAGTTCCACATTTGATTATGAGAATTCATGAAGTCATAATATTTCACAGACTCATGACAAACAAACGTTGAATCATATGTACATCATCATGTACACTAATTTATGCAGTTCATGTCCACGGATCACCATGAAATAGCTTCAAGCAAAGAAAAATATATGCAGAGCCTACCAGCCAGTCCATACTAAAGCAATACATAGCGCAACAATTTAATAAAGCAAGACCAGAAACAAGTTCAGATAACAGTAGGAACATTGGAACTGGTAAATCCATAAATAGTATTTTATCTGGAAAGAGCAGTGTTCTATGAAAGGACAAGGATAAATGAGCTACATTGTAGACCTCAAAATTGATGCAACACATTCAACTGACTAAGTGCTTCCTTCTTTAAGGCATATATAAAATTGTCGTGGCAGATGAGAGTTTCAACTATCAATCCAAAGAACAATAGCCATCATGCAATTACGTGACATTAACCTCTTTTTTAAGGTTGCACCTATCCTACTGAAGATTTATCCTGTGAAGAACACATGCAGTTCTTGAGGCATCATGTTGAAGTGTTTATGTAGATGGAGTCTGAGTTGAAAGAAAGAGGTACATCACAAAATCAGTTGGGTCATGCATGTTGGATGACTACCACAGTTTTCCACAAATACCTGTAAATACAATAGCAATAATTTAAATTAAAAAAAAAAGAGTAGACCAGACTCCGTTGTTTAAAATGAAAAGAATATATGCAAAGCTAGAACATATTGCAGAAGCATACTACAAAAAATAATCAAACTAGAACAGATAAGCTAGAAAAATTCAGAGGGGATAGGAGCAATTTACCCATAATTGTTCCGGATTTGTATCTTCCTCACGGTGAAATATTGGTGGAAAATCAAATCTGTTGAATCTGAACGTCCAAACACAAATAAATTGAGTTAGAAAGATAAAAAGAAGACATAAAGTAACATCATAGTGTGAAAATTAAATAAAGCATCGATAACTAGATGCCATAATAACATGTACAACAAACACTAGATAAAACAATATCAAAATTTCCAACTGTGCTAAGGACATACATAAGGTGATCTATGTTAGGATAGACGAAACGCATCTCAATAGGGAAACGAAAGCGGTATGGATCTCGTTTTGCCTGTAAAAGAGCAGACAAATGATATAAGCTTTAGTGATGAAGTAAGCATATCCAACAGAAAAGACCATAATTGAAGCTTTATGCAACTACCCTCATGCAAGACAAAACTGAAATCTGCAGGACAGTAAAATCTAATCCAAAATGAGCAAACAAAAAAAAATAATATGTTAAAATTGTTGATGCATTTTTTCCTTTTTTTATTATGCTGTGATAAACTAACAAGCCAAATTGAGTTGTAAACGTGACATACTTGCATAACCTACAATCAGGTGCAAATATTTAATATAAGAGATTGGCAACCACCATCTAAACAATTAAGCCAGGGCAACAAAGGTAATGACCTACCAGAACTTCAACAACGACTTTCATTCCAACTTTTACATGATGACGAATCCAATACCAATCATTTCCTTTTATGGGTACCCATCTAAAAGAGAAAAACAAACAGAGAGGAGAAAAATAGATGAGCATAAAGAAACCATGTAAGTTAGATTACTAATGAATGTGAGACAAATTATGAAAGCGGTATCTAATATGAACGGCACAAGAAAATCATAACATCACTTCTTGTTGATCCTAGATTAACTCTACCAATAATAATGGAGAACTTGCTCCAAAAAAGAAAAAGAAAAAAAGAAAAAAAGAATGAATTTTCTTTTAAAAAGGTCCAAGGCTCTGGCTAAAATGATTTATTGCTCATCCTTTTGCTATCTAGCTACCAGACCCATGAGACACTGCATGGTTGTCTCAGGTCTATCACCACCATGGCTGATAGCTAAAATTGTAGGTTCCAATTTAAGCCTTTTGGTCTCAAATTCAACATAACTGCAATTGTATTCACTTATTTAACAATACCCAAAAGAACTGAATAAGTGATCTATCAGCTAAAAAGCTAGTTACCGAGGTCTGCAGACCAATTCTGCATCTGAATCATGAAATAAGAAGACAAATGAATAAAAGGATTTGAGTCTATGAAGACAAATTAATAAAAGGATTTGAGTCTATGAATAACAATGGGGGAAAATGATGTTTGTGTTTTGTTGGGTTATGAAGTTATAAAACATAAAAGAAAAAATTATCCAAAAGTTTACTCACCTGATAAGTTATAGCCAACTGAATAGATATTTTGATGGGGTGCAAGTTATACTAGTCAATAATAACCAAATAACAAATGATGCAAAGTGTCAGAAGAAAGCTAGCATGTCACAGAATATCCTTTATGAAGTTCAAATCAAATAGAAAATAGGCAAATACAATATCATAAATGAGGGTAATGGACTTACCCATCATGGACACATCCAATGTCAACAAAGGCTCCCTGGTGAAGATGTAAGGTCACTACTTTTCCTACACAGATCTGAGGACCTTAGAACCATCAGTTTTTCAAATAAGATTAGCTGAAGCATACAATAAAGGAACCAACAACAAATTAATAGTTTTGTGGATATGGATATTGCATAAACAACATAATAGACAAGTAAACATTTTAGAACAAATTGGGAGGTTTACCTGTCCGGGATATATAAAAGGTAGCTCAAGCTGCAAATGGAAACAAAAATATGAATGCACTTAGCTGATATACAAGTCAATTGACTAGACACCTAGTGTGAATAAATAGAGAGCTCATGATATATACCATATCTTCTTTATAATCCTTCCCTCGTTTTCTCCTACCAGGGTAGTAATCTTGGTCAAACTAAAAGAAGAAGAAAGGAGCAAATTTCAATAATCTGAGGAGAATAAGAAGCAAAGCATGTGCGCACACACGCCACAAAAAAAAGGATTAAAAGAACTACCTGAACTGGTAAAGGTAGTTCAGGTAACAACATAGAAACGTAGAAGTGGTAATAACTTTAACTTCTTAATGTTGAAAAGTTCGAATGGAGACCATTCTTTACCATGTGACCCCTTACCTCCATGAGATACACTCAAGACATTAGACACTTTGAGGATACTTCATGACACTTCAATCTATCCAGCATAGGAGCTTTCATATGAAACATTGAAGTATATATTTGATATCATAAAGATCTAATTATCTAAACCCTTTCTCTCAAAGAAAATAAATATTTAAACCAATTTAATCAGCTTACATCAACTAAGGATAGATTTAATTTAGTAAATACTATATACATTTTCTCACAGAGTTCCAAAAGACACTTCAGGCGCCAACTGATGGAGAACAACTCAACAATTCAATGCAAAAGTTGGAGAATTAGCAATTATTTTATTATGTGAATCTTTTTGTTTATTTTTAAATTATAGTCTGGTTAGGATTCGATTCGTTTATATGAACTTTTTAATTTGTTTTGTTTTATTTTTAGTTAGGGTCACGAATCTTCGTTTTGGCCTATAAACATGCATCATATTGTGAGACTCCTCTTTTAAGGCCTAACCTGTAACAGGGGTCTAAGGGCTTCAATGGTAGGGCGTGGTTTCTTAACTAGGGCAAGCACAATTGATGTCAGGATCTCTTTGCTTGGCTTATATTTCTGGTGGGCATAAGGGCGAAACATGTATATGCATAAGAATAAGGTGCAATTTTATATCCTTCCCATTTCATGTGCAAATCTACATAACTACCAACGCTATTTCAAGAAGAAGATATGTTTTTTCCCTTTCCTACAATGTCATTGCTTTCTAAGGCCATCGAAAGCTTTGAGCAAAAACATTCGTTCCAGGACCATAAAACTTTCAGATTTGTTCATACCAAACCCTAACCACAAACTACCAACCACATTGCAAAATACAAACAACTAAAGATTTTAGTGCTGTTGGATTTCTAATTTTTAATAAAGATTTTAGTTAGACACATCTTCTAATCTTCAGTTATACACCTCTTTTATTATTAGACTACGGTTGGATTTCTAATTTTTAAGTTTTTCTTCCATGCATTTTGTTATACAGCAAATAAAATCAACTAGTGTAGTGTTCGGAATGGGAGAATCAAGTACTGTTGGAAGTGAAATTGTGGCCAATACTGAAAATGCTCCTAAACCACTTCTCGGAATGAAGTTTAATACTTATGAAGAAGCTTATAACTACTATAACTCTTATGCATTGTTGATGGGTTTTGGAAT
>JBAKGM010000200.1:5652815-5664707 GCA_037177215.1 Asparagus racemosus | reverse complement strand
CCCCCCCCCCCCCCCCCCCCCCCCCCCCCCCCCCCCCCCTCCCCCCCCCCCCCCCCTCCCCCCCCCCCCCCCCCCCCAACCACTAATTAATCAATGTACCTTAAAGGACTCCTCTTCCAACCGATCCCGATTCGCCCCCACCCACTTCTTATACTGCTTCAAGAACACCTCATACCTCTCCACCGCCAACTTCTCTTTATCCTCCTCCACCTCCCCATCCAAATCCACCCTCTCCGAACTCATCCTATGCGCTTCCCTTATAAACCCCAGCTCCCCCTCATCAACCCCCCACCCCCTCGGCGGCCAGTCCCTCGGCGGCATCATCCTCAGCCCCAACGGCCCGGCCCACTTCGTCTCCAGCTTCTCCGGAATCTCCCCCTTAATCTCAAACTGCTTCGCCAACAACTCATCCTCACTCATCCCAGTCTCCTCCATCTTCTTCCTCCGGTACGAGGGAGTTAACATCTTGAAAGCCTCGATCGCCTCCGGGGACTGGAGAGGGATTTCTTCTCCCTCGTTTAGGGATTTGCGCGCGAAGTCGGCCTCGGGGGTGAGGATCTCCTCCCATGGGGCCCAGCCCCGCTCGATCCAGTTGCGGCGGCGCGCCTCGTCCTCGGACTCGCGGTCTTTGGGGGCGTATTTCGCGAGGAATTCCTCGTCGACGGGGAGCTCGTCGGGGCCGTAGGCGGAGGAATTGGGGGGCTTTAGGGTTAGGGTTCTGGGGGCTAGGGTTAGGGTTTTGGGGTGGAGATTTAGGGGAGGAGAGAAGAGGAAAGGGTGATGGTGGAATTTGAAGCAGTGCATTCTTGGGGGTTTGGGGTTCTGCTTGCTCACTGAGGTTTTGGGTTTAAGGGAGTAAGAGGATAAGGGGATGAGGTACAGTTACCGCAGTGAGCTTACCCCTGCTATTTTCTTTTCCTTTTGTTTTGGCTATTTTTGCACTTAAATGCCCCCAAATTTTACATCATTGTACCTTTGATATCTGAAAGATTTCTTTTTGCCAAAAAAAAAAAAAAAAAATCCCAAAGTTTGAAATTTTAACTTCGATAGCACTGTTAAGTCATTTTCAGATATTAAAATTTAAAAGTCATTTGAACTTTGGAGCATTTTGTTGGAGAACAAATTTGGATATCAAGGCAAAAAATGACGTAAGTTTGGCGTATTTAAAAGTTAAATAACCCTTTTCTCTTTTTTTTATTTGTTTCTCTTATTATTTAAAACAACTTAATGGATTTGAGGATCTAAGTTAGAAATATAAGTAAAGATTTGGGATCTAATATAGAATTAACAGCATATTGGGTCCAATTTAGAAATATGAAAATATGGGCACAAAATGCGGCTCTCAGAAGCCCAGGAAACAAAATAATCAGTAAAAACTCTGCTAAGCCTGATCAACATCAACCTATGAATCATGTAACTAACTTACTGATGTTTAGTGCATGGAAGCAAGCTAGACCTCGTAAGATAACTGACAAATCCATACTGTGCACAAAGATGAGAATCACGCATCTCATCAATTCTGAACGATATCAGAGTATTAAGCTTTGGCAACATTCAGCGCAACAAATAGTAATCTTTAAATACCAGCAGCCACAAAGGCTGAAAGGGAAAAAAAAAATAAAAGAAAAGAAAATTACACTCTGTTTTCGATACGCTATAACAAAATAGTATAACAACGCCAACCTTTCCTAAAAAAAACCATTTACAGATAATTTTAACAGTGAAGAGTGGGCATTGTTTCAGAAGTAAGTCATTTCATCATCACCGCAACCCACCACAAAAAGCCTCCTAATTTGCAACTTATGAGTAAAACTTGTATGTCTTTGCCTTGAGGATAATCTCTCTTAGCCCACCAATGGGCGATAAAATCATCAATAATACTCCAAGTATAATGCAAATCTGGTGGCAGTGAGTACAAAATTGAGGTCAGTATAAGATTCATAAGAAATGCACGAGGAAAATAAATATACTGCAATAAATTTAGCATACCCAGTTTGTGATCCAAGATAAGCTAAACCTTCTGGGCTTGTAAATGATAAGCCACATCACACAAGGGAGCTGGGAAAAAAATATGTTTGAAAAATAAGCTAGAGTTTACTCTCAAAGTTGGATTAATATTTAGTTATTTTGATTGGTTTTCTCTTGTGCTGTATGCTTACAAAATATGTTGTTGGTGCGAAGGCAAATCCTCCGAAGAAACTAAGTAGACCACCGAAGAAAGGGAAGGTCATTCCGATGAACATTGTGAACGCTGCAATTATCAGTAAAGTTATTTTTCAGTATAATTTTAGTTGGTTAAAAAAGGGAATACATGTTTTTAGTAGGATGAACAATTCTTACCGACATATAAGCTTCTCGCAATCAAACGAAGAGTAATACCAGGGGTAAAATGAAGCTTCTTTACTAGTACAGTCTCCATCATGTCAAAAACTGGCATGGCATAGATCTGCATCAATAGCAAAATATTATGTGATTAGATTTGTTAGTATGCACTAAACTTGAAGCTCTGACAAAATCGACAGACTGTAGTTAGGGAACATTCTATGTATGGATGGAACCTCCGATTCAAAAATTATATGTGTTCATCATCTTATTTAGCAAATTGAGACGAGAGAAGGACTCTTGGTGAGGTGGCCACCCTGACCACTCGCATCTCTTGGCAGCTCATTTGGCTAAATGAAATGCAAATATATGTTAGATAGATAAGTACCTGATAGCTTCCTATGACATGAATGACGACCATCATGTTAGCCATAGCTATAAGCCACCTAGGCTTCTCAAGAGTTTGAAGAATATTGTCGTCCACAGAGTTTCCAAAGGCCCAGTACCCGATGAGTGCTACAGGGAAGTAACACAAAGCAACGACAATGTAGGCGACCACGACTCCCCTCCACATTGCCTTCTTCGAGGGCTTCTCGGGGGTGGAGGGGATGGTGGCCTGGATCTCAAGAACGACGTTGTGGCCTGCGTAGGCAAAGGCCACATCGCCCAACGCGTTGAAGAAGTTGAACACTGTTCCTGCTGAGGTTGAGGATTTGTAGCCGTAGTCTACGCCTGCTTGTTTTCCTTTGTCTACGGAGGCTCCCCAAGCTATGGTGGAGTAACTGGAAATTTCAAGTGAAGTTGTGTTAGTTCTTGTATCTGATACAACTGACACATGAGAAATAAATCGGAATTGCTGATATAATAAAGTTGATGTTTTTTAATGTTATTGTACTTTATGTATGGTAAATGGCTGTCCCTGAGAAATTGTGTATGGGAAAATATAGAATGTTAAAATATTCATCGAAGTTAAGAAAAGAAACTTCAGCCTGAAATAAATAAGGAAGTTGCTACAATTGTTTGTTTGAAGAGTTTCTCTCATATAGCTGATACATTAGAAATAAATAAAGTCGATGTTTTTGAACTTTATGTATGGCAAATAGTTGTCCTTGAGAAATTATGTATAGGAACTATAGAATGGTAATGCGCACAGGTATACGTTGAAAGTTATAAAACTTCAATCTGAAATAAATATGAAAGTTGTCATATATGGTTACAATCATTTGTTTGAAGAGCATCTGATACAACTGATACACCAGAAATAAATTGGATTTTCTGATGTAATTTCAATCTGTCTGGATGTTATTATAGTTTTGATTCGGGCAAATACTTCTTTTTTATTTTTTAAAACTCTTAAAAGATTCACGCTATTTTCTTCCCGAAACTCAAATGTGTAACAACCTTAGAAACCAAATTAAGCCAAAAACTTAAAACTATCAGGTACCTGAGAGACATAACAGCAGCCGCCAGCGAGACCCCAGAGATAGAGTTAAAATTCGGCAACTGCGACAGAACAAAATGCACAGACGCAAATATCATGATAAAGTACGTCTGCTTGATCGACTTGCATCCTGGACACACCGTATCGTGAAACTTCTTCAGTGATGTTCCTCCAGTAACCATATACACAATATTCACCCCCACTTCAACGATCAGCTGCTGAGGCACGACGATCCAAAGCCCGAGCTTCTCTCCAAATGCATGCTGTCCGAGCTCATGGTATCGATCGAATCTCTTGCCTGGGACCATCTCGTGCATTTCCACCATTTGCCAGAGAGTGTAGAGTGTGATGACCCAGGATAGGATTAGGATTGTGATACCTGGACCCCTGTAAAAATTGACGGACATATCATCGAGAGTTTTGCAAATGAAAATGAGGGCCTACACAAGAAATTTCCCAGAAAAGTTTGAAAATGTCGCTTAACCCGTAAAACTCTTGCATCTTTCCTAATAACCCCCAGCTTTTTGTGTGTTATCTGAAGAAGTTTGCCGTTAAGTGACATTTCCAAACTTTTGAAGGGTTTTCAAAATCGGTCACTTTTTGGGGCATTGTGAAGTTTGCTCTGAAATTATGTTAAAAAGATTGTGAATGTATGCTTTTTTTATTTACCATCCGAGCTCGGACATGGCGTAAGGGAGACTGAGGACACCGGCACCAACCATGGCCGTGACATTGTGGAATGCGGAGTACCACCACTTGGCGTTGCGGGAGGAGGTGATAGGAAGCCAGTCCTCAGCCTTCTTCTTCTCATCAAACTGTTTTGCGCAGGATTTGAAAGAGGATTTAGAATTCGAATATAAAATTATAACCTTCAAATCATTACAATATATTCAGAGAGCAGTCTAGATTGAAAAACTATCAGTTACACATTAAGTGGACTTAATAAAAGTCGTCGCTGTCTGATTCGGAAAATATGCCATCTTGATACTTATTCTCTTGAGTATGATCCCAAATTTTGATGCTTTTTACTACAGTGATTCTTAGCATCTACTGCTCTGTTCTCAAAGGAAGATCTAAAGATTCATTGTTCATACTACAGTAAAGTACTACAATATGAACAGCAAATCGTCGGAGCCTCCTCTAAGGGGGTGTTTGGTTCATTTTCTTAAAATTTCAAGAAATGTTTTCCACTCAAAAAAATATTTTCTTGTATTTCTTGAAAAAAATTTTGAGAAAAATAATGAAAAGTAAAAAAGTACATATTTTCCTTTTCTTTTGTTTGGTTCAAAACAAAAAAAATAGGCCTTTTAACTTTATAGAAATATTAAGAAAAGATAAAAATATGGTTGGAAACGGGGTTTGGGTACAAGTTTATTATATTATATTGGGTTGCGTCATATTTCTTGGTATTTTCCTCCCAATTTGAGTGGAAATCAAAACAAGAAAACTTTTCCATAAAGTGTAATTTATAGAAAAGTTTTCTATAAATTTAGAGGTGAACCAAACACAATTTATAGAAATAGGAAGAAAAATTTTATTTACCAAAGTGCCATTTCTCAAAAAAATTTCTTAAAAGAGGTGAACCAAACACCCCCTAAGCAAAGAGGGTTAAATTTACTGTTCATGCTTTAATAATTTACTGTTTATGCTACGGTATGTCTTTGGATCATTACTTGAGTATAAAGCAGTAAATGTGATTTGTAATTTTAAACATATAATAATTAAATCATATGTATTAAATCTCAGAGGGAGTCAAGTTCAAAATAAAATGACTAAAAAAAAGATCGTGCTTCGCACGGGATACACACTAGTTTTTTTTTTTTTTTACTAAAGTGATTCTTGGCATGATATCAGATTACAAGATTTTCAAATGTTCAAACTTAAAGCTGAGCTCATGCTAGTTTACAAGTCAACGTTTGTAAAATATTTTCTTATTCATAATAAACATATTGTTAAACCTCTAGTCCTTTAGGAATGAATGAATGATCTCACTTTTTTGCTAAAAAAAAGGACAAGAAATCACAACAATGACATTCTCCAACAAAGCGAACACGTAACTTCTGTGCCTCATTATGCGTGATATCTTGGACTTTATGATCTCAAAAGTAATATGATACTTAAAGGCAACCTAAAAGAAAAAGATTAATGTTCCATTTATTTTATGTTCAACTCTTCGGAAAATAGCAACTACGGGGCTTTTTTCCCCCACGTGATGACTTGCTGCTACTGGATATTTTTCTGTAACTGGTTAAATGTCAAGTCATAATTAGTACGATCTCTTACCAAATCTGATCATGACTAGTATTCTATTTACAAAAAAAAGGGTTAGATCAACTAAATAGTCCTCAGAAAATATAATTGAATTATTATCTGAAAAATCACTTTGAAGTGGGCACGTGCACGGCACGTGGTCAAGTCTAGCTTATCAATACAAGAGGAGGCATTGAAGTCAATGCAGTAGAAATTGAGGATGAGATTTTTAAGGGGTTCCCATGGAGCTTGCTTCAAACTTGGACCAACCAACCAATTAGATTGGTCTATTATCAAAGTCAACTTGACCATCAATTGCATTGTGTAACTAATTAAAAATAAATTAAACAAATAATTATGAATTAGTTAATTAATTGAATGAACAAATATCAACTATCAAGTGACGCATGAACTGTTAAAACTCTCTAAAATAATACTATTTGAGTGTCTTCATCTCATCAGAATCCAGATAATAGAATCTTATCCTAATTAAAATGGGTTGTCATAAATCCCTTCAAAACCTTCTCCGAAACTGTGTTGCTTCTTTAATATTTCTTAAAATTAATCTTTTTTAAGTATAATGTTGGACTTACTTACCTCCAGAAAAGGCATTCTGTGGACAATTCACTTATCTCAAAGCCAAAAAAAAAAAAAGCAGAATTTGCAAACACAACAAAAGTATTTATTAAAATATCATGTAGGTGTGAATAAATTATTAAAATATATTCAAAGAATTTGGAATCTAGTCTTCTTCTTCGTGTATATGTTCTATTTTATTTTATTTTTTCGATCCGTCGCTGGTAAATAAATTATTTAGGCATTTTATTCCCGTAACAAAAAAAAAAAAAAAATATTAAAAGAGTAGATGAGGCAGTGATCTTTAATTTAAGAAAAACATTTATGGTAGCACTAAATTTTGTTTTCCCACGCAAAAGTACTGAGAAATCCTATAATATACTACATCTTCTCTAATTTTTCTTTTTAATTTTAGTCAGTCCAGACAAATGACATAGAAAATAAAATGAGCTGAGAGAGAGAGAGAGAGAGAGAGAGAGAGAGAGAGAGAGAGAGAGAGAGAGAGAGAGAGAGAGAGAGAGATGTGAAGGGAGAGATGAAGTGTGTGGTAATATATATAGAGAGAGGATAGGAAGCTATCCTTGAGTTTCCCCTGAGAACGATCTTTTAAATTATATTGACTCCAGAAACCCTACTCTTATAAGGATAAGGACATATTGTACGCATCTACTCTCATAGGATTTAAGTATTTAACCTTGTATTAAGCTAGTCCTCTTCAGGATTAATCCCGTGAACTCAAGACAGGAGAAAAGCTTTACAAATACTCGCATGGCGATGCGGATATGCATTAGCAGAATAAGTATGAAAACAATAAAGGAGAAACTTTTTTATTTTTATTTTTAAGGAATGTCACATAGAACACATGAAACTAGGTAGTATGAGGTGAGTAATATTATAGGATAATGTGGTAACCATAAAAAGTACATTAATTATTACCAACCACTATTATTTTCCTTCCTCTACAATGACAGCCCAAGAGGATACATGTGATATTTTCTTATTCAAGGAGATGCATGTGATAAAACAAAAGGATGGACGTAGGTCCATAACTTGATTTATGATTGGAAATTAATCTCGATGCGATATCACAGGTTGATCTGAATTACCTGACTTGAAATTAGCATGAATAAGTCAGACATATGGGTACAGTTTGTATATACACCATGGATCAAGTCGTATATTGTTATACCCCGAAAATCACTAAAGTTATTGAACCCTTAAAAGTTGGTCAGTGTTGAATTAAGGGGCCAACCTCTCTTGCAGACTGAGTCAGAGATGAAAGGCGTCTTCTAGTCAGAATCCATAAAAAATGTTGGAGTCCGAGACAAAAGACGTTGTTTGGTCAGACTCCATTAGGGAAAATTCCAGAGGAGAGAGTGACATATCATTCTCATCAACGCCGTTCGCATTTAATGCATGTCCAATTACAGCCCATGCTTCGCCGCCCAGTTGCCACCGCATTAAATGTATGGCCAGTATCATAATGACTCCTCAGATATCTCCCACACTTCCGTTATTCTGTCGTTGTCACATTAAATGCGAGGTCGGTGCCCCTTTACATCCACCCAATAGGCAGCCGATGTGTGTAAAGTGGACGCAGAGCGGTAGTTCCGCCGATAGGGTCAAATTACCAATGCGCCGATCAGGTCAAATTGCCAATGTGCCCCTCACGAATTCTATAAAAACAGCGAATAAACTCTACCATACTAAGGTACGTCGGATCAAAATACTAAACTAGATTTTGCATTATTTCTATAGTTTGTTTTATCTATCACTGACTTGAGCGTCGGAGGGCACGCCGGGAAAATCTACTCCAGACCTCTAACATGTGTTATTTGTGTAGAGATCTTCTTCCTTGAGTTGATCAGTCATTAAAGAAGATTAAGGGACCCTAAACTCCTCCAAATATCCTCCCACTCATACAATTAACTTTCTGACCTAAACATATATGATTAAAAATTAAGTATTCTTAAAAAAGGGGCTAAATATTAGATAACTTCCCTTAAGTTAGTGGTCATCAGGAAATCTCATTTTAACTTTAATATTTTATTAGAAAATTTCCCTAACAACATTTATCGTAATTTTCACATGAATGGGTAAATTTACAAAAGATAATTATGTTCACTAGTTGTAGCCTATAATGTTAAAACAGAAACGTTCACTTTAATTTTAGAGATCATTATGATTGTGGGATTTAATTGCACTCTCTTCAAACTTACATGTGTCCCTGTATGAATAAAATGGAAGCATAGGATTACCCACACCCTCTCTATATGTGAGGAATTTCTACAAATATTACGGCTATATATGTACCCATGCGATTATGACATATCTATTTATTGATATGTTTATTTAATAAGGTGGATTCCTACCCTTAAATCTGGAAAATTTTCATTTATTGAAGGCTTTTGTTGTTTGTTTTGAAATCTTTAACCGTCTTTTAGGTATTTGAATTATGAAAGGCTTTAAAATGCATGTGATATATTGCCAAAGAGAGAGAATTGTAATATAATTGGACGCACTTGGGTTCAACCATTCAAGCTTATGCATTCATTTTTGAACCAAAAATGTGGATGAACTGTCCATTCTTTGAATAAAAGTGAAATTTCCCCAACTATTGGTTACATGTCTAAAACATATGATATCATATATAGCCAACATTTTTATTTAAGGCAGAAATTCACAAGTTTGACAATTGATGAGAAACACATGCAATGTTGCCAAAAATGTCGTCTCTTAGCTGGGCTGCTCTCAAAACCAGCGGACATTTCTTTGAACGTAACAAGGGGATTTAATTTCATAAAAGTATTATGAACTATCAATCGGCGAAGTTGTATAAACATATCATAAAACATTTTTATCTTAAAGAAAAAAATCACTAACATTTTTCATTAAACTATAACAGATGTTATTGTAAAATTAGTATGCGATACATGTGACTTGCTTTATACAAATTTGTATTTTTTACTTAGTATAACTGTTTTTGTAAATTTGCACAAAACTATCATTAACTACTAGGCTTGGAGAAAAATTTAAAGAACTTTTAAATGTACAGAAAAGTATAGCGCATTATTGGAAAAATACTCTAACAACACTATCGATGTTTAAATATCTAAAATACTCAGAAAAATTTATAAGGGAGAGAAGTAATTAATATCGAAAGGATTTTTCTAATGGGAGCTTCTGGACATTCATTAAGAGATGAGAGTGATAGAGAGAGGAAAGACAATGAGAAAAATTAGTGCAAATTAGAGGGGACTCACTTGCTATTTATTTCTCTCTCTGTCTCTCTCATCCCCCAACGAGTGCCCATGGGCACCCGGTATAGAAAAATCGATATTTAAATACTCAAATAAAGATATTTAATGTGTTTCACATGCCAACTGACACTCAAATCTTCTTGTCTTTAGAGTTTAATGAAAATTATCATGTTTTTTTTCTCAAATTTAAATTAATTTATGATATTTTTTACTAACAAAATAATTACGTTATGTTTATGCAAAACAACTAACAGCTCATGACTGTTCTGTAATATTTATCCTTGAATTAAATCTTATATTTATATCTTTTCAGGACTGAATATATAGACATTATTATTAACATTATGCGTGTTTAATCAGCTAGATAAAAAAACAGTAACATTTGAAATCTATCTTAGTTTACACTTAATGTAACCTCAAGAATGAGAACTCTTCATTGTGATTTTTTTCTTCTTAATTATATTAAATAAAAATGTGACATGGACTAATAGCCACAAGAATCCAAAAATTAGAGCGTAATCAAAAAATTGGTTAGATGAGAAGCAGAAACTCGTACGTAGAATGAGAGGAAATACTTAAAACGACTCTATTTAATCAGTGAATAAATATTCTTTTCAATTTTGTTGTCTCTTGTAAGAGTTTAGTTTTATTTTATGAATTTGGTCCTTTTTGTGTAAATTATTTTATTATATCCTGCTGTTATACTTTAGGCTCGTGCTGTGCATATTTGCAGAATAGAGTTTTTTAAGAGTCAATTATGAAATTTAATTTTTAAAATAACTCGTGTGATATTAATTCAATAAAGTATTCGTTTAGCTTAATTTTACAAATAAATGTTCAATGTTTGGGTACTTCCTTATTTAAGTAAAAGAAAGTTTTGATGGTAATCTTGTTGAGGAGAAATTAGGCACAATCTAGAAATGATGACCAAAACCTAAAAGATACAGCTAGTAAGTGTTGGCTCTAATTTCTATTTAAATCCATCACTTTTTCTTATCATATCTAATATGGGACTATACTCACATATTAACAATCTTAACGTGTGGGATTATACTCACATATTAATAACCTCAACAACTTTCCCTTAATTTGTGAATATAGTTCAATCTTCAACTATTGCTTCAATCTTTCACGATATTCACTAACTTTTGTACCACTTCACTTGTGGGCTAAACCAATTCACTAACTCTTGCACCACTTTATTAATGGGCTAATCAGACGATGCATCGAATACATGGCTATCAAACATCCGTAGGTGTCGGGAGTCAGTGGATTCTCCCGACACCTTCGCGCTTCCAATTGGACTTCATTTTCTTTTTTTTTTCTTTTTAAATTACTTAGACCATGTCCTTAGCTTTGATACCAATTTGTTGGGGAGAAATTGGGCCCAATCCATAGTTGATGGGCCTTAAATAGAATTAGGAACTAATTTTGACCTTAGCTTTGATTACAATTTGTTTAGGGACAAATCGGGCCTAATATAGACATTGTGGGTCTTGAGCAATTAGGAATCAAAATTGACCTTAGCTTTGATACCAATTTGTTGGAGAGAAATCATGCTCAATCTAGAGTTGATGGGCCTTAAACAAAATTAGGAACTGACTTTAACCTAAAAACTATAGCTGCCATGTATTTACCCTAACTTCTATTAAAATCCATCATTTTTTCTTATCATATCCAATGTGACACTATACTCACATATTAATAACCTCAACAAACCTGAAGTTCCTCTTACTTTCTTATATTTTAATTTATGTTTTCACTCGCAACTTCCTTTCATTTTTTTAATCTGAATTCCTCCTTTAGCTACTAGTTTGGTATGTGCTGCAAAATTAAGATAACAATATATTAGTTTGCGAAGTTCAATGGAGATTCCTAATGTATCAACTAAATATCAGTTGTCACGCCCCGCTTCCCAAAATACACAGAAACGGGACGCGAGCAAGCCCGCGACGTATTAGATCGAGGAGTGTAAAATAAAATCTCTTCTCCTCAACCTAATACGCCCAGCGTCAAGCATGAATAATCATAATAAAATCACAG
>JBAKGM010000200.1:5622655-5645727 GCA_037177215.1 Asparagus racemosus | reverse complement strand
TCTTAAATATACAAATATTTTAAATATTTAATACTATATTACATACATTTTGTTTGAACTGTTTAAATGAATTACAAGATGTATTTAATTTTGTTGTTGTCATCCGTGAATCTCAATGAGGGTGGTTTTTTAAATTAATATTTTTTGTTAATGATTATTATTCAACATAATAATTTAATTTAAAACTCTTAATGCAAATAATCCACAAATTTAAAATTTAGTCCGAGAATCCGACCTAGTCTATGAATCCAAAGCAAAAGCTCAAGAATCCAAACTAAAAGTTTAAGAATTCTACTCACAAAAATCAAAATCTAATCCAAGAATCCGGGGCTCTAACCATAAATTCCGAGTCCGGGTCCTGATCCAAGAATGTCGGATTCATGAACAATTGTCCAAGTCCAAATCAACAATCCAGAACGAATAACACCCCCTAAGACTTGGAAATTGATTTCTTGATGAGGATAAAGGGAAAAAAATAATCCCATTCCGAGACAAGAATTTTTGTGAGACAAAGATAATTTTAATTAAAATGTAATGTCCTTCGAAACTACGGCGATTCTCTCTCTTAGAAGTGTGGGATGTAAATGGGAAGGTAATTCCATGTGGCATTGAATTTTGATGAAACAAAGAATCAGACTGATTCAGATAAACATGTAATAAACAGAACCAGGTGCTCTCTCTCCAACAAGAAAATGGGTCAGGTGCGAACCAGCACCTCTAGAATAACAAGCATAACGCATCTAAATATCTATCAACAAATGGATGTACGACAATGCTGAGATTTGCCAGGCGCTGCAACGAGTAAAGAGAATTTGATTCTTGGATCATCTTTGATCCTCCACTGCTAGGAAAGATAGTGATATAAATTGATTTCTTTTTAGGGTGAAAAATCCTTTTTTTTAATAATATAGATATATCTCTACTCAATGCTCAATTTATTTAGGGTAAGTAGCATTTAGGGTTTATTTAGGGTAAGTAGCATTCGGGGAAAAGTATCTAGCGCGTGTGTGTCTATGACATTAAATGTGACCCCAAATGATGATAACTATTGAATCATTAGATTTCTAGATTCGTTCTCAAATCCAACGGTTGGTATCATTTAGATGCACATTTAATGTTATGGACCGTCTCCACTAGATACTTTCTCCGGATTTAGATTCCTTATAGTTTCACTCACTTAGCACTTATTATCCTCACTTGTTTAAATTGACCTACTAGTACTCTAAATCATGCAAATGTGAAAATTCACCAGAATGTTCCTATACGATGCTTACAGGGTAATTATAGAGTTTTTTAAGTATTGATATTTGTTAAATTTATCAATAAACCTACCAAAATTCTAGTTGGGATCAGTTTTAACGACAAATTTAACAAATATCGATAGTTAAAAAGCTTTATTATTGGCCTATAAGCATCATAGAGAAACATTCATATGAAAATATTCAACATCATGGCAATAAAATCAGCGCACTGAATTCTTGTCTGATCACTGTTTAAACAACGAATAAAGTAATAGATCACATTAACGTCAACGAAATACATTAGACCTTTGCAAGTAAAAAAAGGAACTGTAGGTATGAGTTAAAAGAGTAGCCTGCCCCAAGTTACAAGAAAAACTACTACAAGAAAAAGGGAAAAAATGCCCAACGCAACGTTAACACAACCAGAACATAAAGCATGTTATCATACTTCCACCACAGCAACAGAAACAACATAGAAAAAAGCAAAAGGGGCACAAGTCGATTAACGTAAATTTTGCTAGAGATCCAGCAGAGGGTTCGGTTAAAAATACATTCAAGGGCAACCGCCCAAGAGCTTAAAAACTTCCACTTCATGAAATACATATTCTAATGAACACGCGGATACTTGGTAGATACCCACTTGATTTTAACCACAAAAACGTCTGACCTCCCCCATCGTCAGTCATTATTCTCAAAAACCTTAAACAGACTCGTACGGCTACACAGAGTAGGGCAAAACGAAGAGACAATCACATCTACTGGACGCTGGCCATGTAGGTGATCAAATCAACAACCCTCGTGCTGCACAATAGAAAACACAAAACAACCAATCAACATGCGCTCCCTCTAATAATAAGGCCGAATGAAAGTACATAACCAGTACTAATAATGTCCAAGGTGCGGAAATATTATAGACCCAAATCTTTTGGATTTAAATACTGAAAAATGTCACCAGTACAAACACTAGTAGCCCCAGCGGGCCATTCCAACCGTTGAGGAACTGTTCACATCCCCAATCTCAGAACCGTTGCTCGTTTCCACTGTTGGGGCATTAAAAATCATTCCTCGTAGTTTGTCCCGACAAGTCCTTCCCAACACCAACGGTTCGAAAGGTTAGGACAACATTTTGTTAGAATTTTTTTAATTTAATAATCACGCCCCGAACAGCCTAATTCTGTTTCCCCCAAATTATCTCCCTCCCTCGCTCAATCTATGTTGATCTCGCGCCTCTGCCGCCTACTAGAATAAAATTTGTAACCTTTGGGTTATTGGAATGTATCGTACTACTTCGATAGGTATATCAGTCTTTTTGCAATGTACTTTCTCCTAGATCTAATCTCCCCGCAAGTGGGACACTTCTTAACATGATTTTTTCCCCATTACTAGTACACAATCGTTAGGGCATACATGAATTTTCTCACAATTTAGACAAAGATTAGACATCGTCTTCTGAGCTTCCTACCAGCTCTAAACACATAGTTCACCGGAGGCACAGAATCATTAAGGAACTCCAGAAGCATCGTGACTGATTTGTTTCTCCATTTATTTAGGCATTTAATTTGGAAAAGACGAACTAACCATGATCACGTGGAATATTTTGCATTTTCATAACATTGATGTTCTAGAAATTTATGCACTTATCATACGTGTCTACACGCAACTCTCGTCTGGAGGGACGATCTTCTTCAATAAATTAGTGTCACCAAGAGGAACCTCAATCATATCCTCCATTTCCTATGTTTAACAACGTGAAGTTCTACTAAATCCACCATCTGATACAGTTTTTTCCCACGTGATGCACTGACAAAGGATCTTCCCCAACACGATCTTATCGTGTCGGCGTATAAATTCAATAAAACTAGCAACCCCTACAACAGACTCATCGTGCTTTCTGCATAATCCACATAAATCCAGTCCTATACATTCATGTGGTCACGGACCATGCTAACCTAAATAACAGACTTAGCAATAACAATTCCTAAAAGCACACATGTATATTATCGAGCTCAAGCTATCAAAACATATGCTAAAAATAAGGCTTCTATCCCATTAGGTAAATGCCCATTTTTTAATCACTCCAAATTCCAAAAATTAGGGAAAATTCGTAAATGCCGCAAAGAGGGGATGAGAGTGGTAGAGGCGGTGGAGAGGAATGGAGGCGGTGGATCGAGGTGGAGCAATGGAGTAGGAGATACCTAAAAAAACCCTAAAGATTAAATAAAAATATCTGTCATTGAAGGCTCGCTGGAGAGAGGTTCATCGGAGAGAAAGGCACGACGAAACAGCAAAGACTCATGGGAGAGAGAGGTTGTCCGGGGAGAGGCACTGCAAGAGAGGAATTTTGATTGTTGGTAGAGAGTTGGTTGGAGATCTCCACTGGAGTGGTCGCTGCTGAAAAAAGGAGAGGGGCGAAGAGAGATCGATCCAGATGCATACAATTTAGAGAAGAAATTAGGGCATTGGAAGTGCGGTCGGATTGTTATATTAAAAAGTAACAAAATATTACCGCAACAATTCAAACAATTGGACTGCAAGGAAGGGCCCATTGAGACAAACGAAGAGATGTTTTTTTAATGCCTCAACAGTGAAAATGAACAACGGTTCTGATCGTTGAGGATGTGAACACTTGCCCCAACGGTCAAAATGGCTCGTTGGGGCTACTACTGTTTGTATTAGTGTACATGTGTATTACATCACATTCAATGGTACAACTTTTCAATTTGATAGCCCAAACTTTAATTTGGTCCTATAATATGCGCATTTTAACGATAGTAGCCTTGCTTAACTTTGAAATTAACAATATATGCAAGCAATATTTCAATATGGCACACAAAAATATTTACCTGTATCCCCATTCGTTGTCGTACCACGCAACAAGCTTCACAAAATTTTTATTCAAAGCAATTCCAGCCTTGGCATCAAAGATGCTAGACCTGTCACAAACAGCAAGCAAAAGACAATGTAACTGCAGCAACTTTCCAATAACTTTAGGTATACAACAATATACCCAGGCGCCCTGTATATACCTGTTGTCACCCACAAAGTCGGTAGACACCAAGTCTTCTTCAACATAACCCAAGATTCCCTTGAGGTTGGTCTCTGACTCCTCCCTGTGAGTTAAAAAAAATTAGTTAAAAACCACTTTAAACATCTCTTCATGGCGGCTGAATGAAATGAATGCAAAACAAATGATACATGGAAGGATCAGAAACATAACCATAATCAATGTTGAAAACAAGGCCTAATATTATTTACTTACTTGATAGCAGCTTTGATCTCATCATAGGTGGCTTCCTTCTCCAGCCTGACTGTAAGATCAACAACAGATACATCAACAGTAGGTACGCGGAACGCCATACCAGTCAGCTTTCCGTTCAAAGCAGGAAGCACTTTGCCAACAGCCTGTTTCAATCAAGAAAATAGTTAGCATCTATTTAGTTCAGAAATTAAAGTGAATCACTGTGGAACAGCTTAGAAGCATTTCTTCATAAACAAGAGGTGTTATCCTCTTGTTGAAAACAAAAAACACAAGTTAGCAGTAAAAATTTACAAACATGAGATGTGAAAATGTTGATGAAGAATGAACAAACACTAGCATAAACTTAATTATGTTTTATTATTTCATAAGTGCTTAATAGAAGTACACAATCTAGTTATTGAATTTCAGGAAAAAATCCTAATATTCTATCTACGTTTTACCCTTTCTAGAGCAAATGGATGAAGTTGCAAAGAGACTGCACATATTAACACCCAGTAATGACACTCGATCTCAATGCCAATAATCAAATGGAAGAGCAGGAGAAGGGTGACTAAAACGAGGACTAACAATCTAAATGTGAAAACTGATTGAAATCAGAAATAACTGATCTGATAATGGAAGGAGTGCACTGCCTTCAAGTTATAAGTACAATCAATTATACACTGTGCTATGAACTATTCGTCTAATGAGTTCAGCTGTTGAGGGCAAAAACTCTATTAAAGTCTACATAGTTCCCTTTGTTTTTTGTTCCCTGTATACAAGGGATTTCTTTACAAACTCCTACAAATAAGAGCTCAATTGGACCATATAAAAACTAGGTTGTACATATATGTACAGCATCAATGCAAGCAATTTAAGTACTGGAGTAAAATGTGAAATGATGAATCAATCGGATAAAATAATATGATACCTTAGCCGCTCCAGTGCTGCTGGGAATGATGTTAAAACTGGCAGCTCTACCACCTCTCCAGTCTTTGGCAGAGGGGCCATCAACAGTCTTCTGAGTGGCTGAAGCCAAAACAATGAACAGGTTTGAATAATAAAACTTGATAAGCAACATTCCCATAGCACAACGGAAAGATCATAATTTAAAATATTTCGATGGTTTACGTACCAGTGATTGAATGCACAGTGGTCATCAATCCCTCAATAATGCCAAATCTGTCATTGATGACCTACAAAAATATGGGACGTAAAAATGAGTTCCATTTTTTGTCACCATGTTATCAGATATAGTAAAAGTGCATAAACCAGAAGTATTACCTTAGCAAGAGGAGCCAAACAGTTGGTGGTGCAGCTAGCATTAGAGACAATATCAATGTCAGGCTTGTATGACTTCTCATTCACACCGACAACGAACATGGGAGCGTCCTTGCTTGGAGCAGAGATGATAACTTTCTTTGCACCGCCCTGCAGTTAATTTTGAAAATCAAATAGGAAACCTTCTTTCAAGATGAAGGGTGATAAAAAAAGAACAGTCTTCCTGTGAAATCTCACATAGGTCCTAGAGAATATGAGAAATTTATGTTATAGCAAAATCTGAAAAGTGACATCCACACTTGACTCCAGTAAAGAGACTTGCCACCAGCTGATAAAGCAGACATGCTCAAATGCACCAAGAAAAAAAAACTTCCTATTGTTTAATTCTGTTTCTTTTTCTCTAGGTTGTCAATTAAAATTGGCCAAGTATTGATGTTGTATTAAACTACAAGAAACAAAACAATGTAACAAGTATGATACAGGACACCAATTTTAGTTCTACACTACTTTGTTCTAATAAAGAAACCTCCAGAGGAAAATTCCTACACTACTTGATCGAAAAAAGGACCTTGCAGAACCTATACTCAAGATTTGGTATGTACGCATTTAAGATGGAAAAATGTGATGATATCATTGCCATGTAAAAGCTTTACTGTAAGTTGTCACCGCAATTATAAAAGTGGATGGTGTTTAAGGTAGGAGAAAAGAACACCTGATGCTCACAATTGGAAACTTATGCAAGTAAACTATCAGAAGTACAAATGTATAAGACGAAGAAATGAAGAAAGTATCAAAGACTTAGTCCAGCTCAAGGACATATATAGAAATAAAATGCAAGTGCCAAAAAGTAATTCTTTAAAGGCTGTCCGCGAAATAAGGATGGATTAAAGAGACTTGCATTTCTATGAAGAACATGCAAACAAAGGATTGGAGGCCATTGCAAAACTGAAAACAACACACTAAATGGTGAGAGCAATACCAACACACTAAAGAAATAATAGCTTGTACAAGCTGAACTATTATAAAGAAGAAGAAGAAGAAGAAGAAGAAAAGAAAAGACTGAAATCCTGGAAGATAAAGTACAAAAAACTTGATCCACAAAAACAGCTTATACAAGTTTAACTATCACAAATGAAACTGATTGAGATCTAGAAAGGAACCAAAGCTAAAACTTAGTCTAATCACAGATGTTTAATCTTTAAAGACAGTTAAAAATGAGAAGTGCCAAAAAAAAAGATCAAATTTCAAATGCTAGCTGTAGATAATAATAGCTTCAACGCTCAGATCCTGCAATTTTAGAGAGAAAATGTAAGCCAAGGATTAAAAGCCATAATGAGACCAAAAAGAACACACCAATGACCAAACATTAAAAATTGTAAGAGAAATATAATAAGAAATAATTTCACACAACAGTCACATTGTCACAATAATTTTAATTAGAACAAAGCATCAAAATCTCAAGTTGAAAAAGAATGGCAGAAACAAAATTAACAAAACCTATTCTTGCAATAGAAAATAGTGTTATTAAAGTGCTATAAAAGTGTCAGGACTCAGATGCATTATTAAATTGGGAGCATAACAAATACTTCTTATCTAAGGGTATGGATACTCTTGAGTCTTATCTACATACATGCACAGTATGTAGAAATAGCCTAATTCATACCTAGCAAAACTAACTTAACGCATTTCCAAACAGTTCACATTGCACACCAAACAACTGCAATTGATTCCATTATAGATGCGATATAACAACAACTACAAAGTTAGTTAAAAGTTAAACCTTGAGGTGGGCAGCAGCCTTGTCCTTGTCAGTGAAGACACCAGTCGACTCCACAATGTACTCAGCACCCGTCTCAGCCCAAGGGATCTCCTCAGGGTTCCTTCACAAAGAAGATATCGATTAGATATTTTTTTACTAGCAATTAACAACAAAAAGAATTACAAGCGAAAGTTTCAGATGATTATACCTGCAGCCAAAGACAGCAACTTCTTTCTCACCAAAGAGAAGGGTCTTAGAGTCCTTCACCTTGATTTCGTGGTGCTTCCATGAGCCATGGACACTGTCATACTTAAACATGTAGGTCTGCAAAAATTACAACCACAAATGAATAATCATCCCATAATTAACTTCACTATTTTAACGCATTTCTACAAATAGTTCACTGAAGTAAGCAGGACAACAAATCTAATATGAGCTTGAAATTTACAGCATGTTTCGAATCTATGATAAATGAAACACCGTAACAGAAATATTATTTCAAATTAGGCCTACTTCGGCGTCAGGGAAGAAAATCTTGGTCCATCAATACGAGGGAAATTCACAATCAGGTCAAAGTTAAAGGACAAACTTGCATTGGATTGGACTTACTTAAAATCATAAAGTAAAAAAAAACTTGTTTTTGAATCAAAATTTCAATAACATACTAAATTCATTCCAAAGATGAGATTCTATCAATTGAGACCTCACACCAACGCATAAGATCTGATCTCCAATTCAAACTTGAAGAACGATTAACTCTTCATCTACTTCACTATTTACTGAACTTAAAAATCATAAAAAAATCATTTTTCATAATCAAATGTCCAGATCTAAGAGAATCTCACCATGTAATCAGTGGTGATGAAGGGGTCATTAACAGCAACCAACTCCACATCGTTTCTCTGAAGAGCAACTCTAGCAACGAGACGACCGATCCTTCCAAACCCTAACAGATCAAAAAAATTCACACCAAATTCAATCGAAAGTTCAAAAAGAAAAAATAAACAAGATCAAAACATAAAAATAACAGATCCAAAAACTAACCGTTGATTCCGATCTTGATCTTCTTGCCAGTAGCAGCTGCAAAAATAATTACACAAATATCAGAAAAAAATCGTTAAAATCGACAAAATAGAGATCGATAGACAAAGAGAGAGAAACAAACCCATGGTTGACGATTGAGAGAAATTGAATAAAATTGACAAAGAGATTGAGGAAAAAGCTGAGGCCGAGCTAGAAATGGAGGGGTTTTAAGGTTGTAATATAGCGAGGGATCCGCAGATAATTAGGGCTCCGTCTTGCACTGAACACCCTACCTTGTTCTCTAATTATGAAATTGGACCTATCAGCATTATTGAGCACTTTTAAAGCAGCCGCCTCTGTCCTCTACTTTTCGTATTTTACAATTACAGCCACCAGTGTGGGCCAAACAATAATTAACTTTCAAAAATAAAGATTGCTTTTGTAATTTGTAATTGATTATAACATTTTTTCCACGGGTCTAATAATGAAAAAGGTAATTATAACTCGACGTTTCTGAAAAAATCCCTGCGACTCTTTTCTCAGACCTCTAAAATCTTAAGTGTTACCACCAACGTGGCAGTTTAACAGCCTTAAATAATTGCCCATTTGACTCTCAAGCTGGTGGATTCAAAGAGTTCCGGCGGTACAAAGGACCAAAGATGCGGAGGGCTGTTCGCTGGGGCCAGAAGGCACGTGCCACGTCTGCATTATCGGTGGCGTGACCAATGACGTGGGAGTACGTGAAAGATCACGGAGGCGATAGAAAGGTGGTTTCCAAAACAAAGTTACCATTGGATATTGTGATTAATTACGTATTTGCCAACATTTGTTCGGATTTCAAATCGAATCTTCTGGTTCTGGAGGCTTCTGGTGGGCTTGGGCCCACTGCGTATTCAGACCGTAGCCCGATGGTTTAGGTGAGATCATGACCCAGAGAGACCGCTGATCCGCAAATTTTGCGTGGTCTTATTGAAATTGAGCTTTGGATTTACAAAATTGAGTACAGAAGATCTGTATTTTTCAGAGTCTGTGTAAGAAAATTAAAGCTTTTAGGAGCTGTGGAAGCTGACAAGAACTTTTTTTTTTTGGTTATTTTTCTTCACAATCAAGTGTTTAGTTTGTAAAATAAAAATAAGAAAGTGAGGGAAAATGAGGCGCTGACTAAACATTTTCCTTGAAAAATTTTCCGCCCTTTTGATGCTGATTATGGGAGAATATGAGAATCAAGTCACACATCAACTATTTTCTTGTCTTTTTAATTTGAACCAAACCAAGGAAAGCGACGGAAAGTAATTATGCTCCATGTTTCTTTACGAAACAAACACAAAAAATATTTTTCCAAGTGAGGGAAACATCAAAAAATTAAGGAAATTGAGTTTTAGAAAGTGAAGGAAAATAATCAAACAGCCCCTTGGTCAATTTTGTGAGTGGAAAATCTCTTGATAGAGGAGCAAATAGTGATCATTTATGTTATTCATTTTAGTGACAAACTATGTCATAGAAAACATTAGGAGATCAGATTATGCAGCAAATGATATCTTAAACTGTACAGTGGATCATTGATCTTCAAACTAATATTCCGACGCAAATGGAATTATTGATGCTCAACAACAATAAAAAATTAATATTATATGAGGAGTTTTAATTAATAAATATGAACTCTAGCAAGCGAAGGTGCCACAGGATGTGACAAAAAAGTAATTTGTAAGTACAATACTAAAATCAGAAATACTAAAATCGTGATAGACGATTAATTGGCTAAACCGGTTTATTTTGGTGGCTTATAAGCCACAAAGTTTGATCGAGTAAAAGAACAGTTTACCTCTTTTTTTTTAAAGAAAATTTCGAGCATTGTGCCTCTATCCATGTTCTTTTTTATTATTTGGCAACAAAAATAGATTATAAGCCACTTGTTTATCGGACACTTTATTATTAAAAACTAATTATAATCTACTAAATTTACTAAACACTTAAAAATACAATCCACCTAGCTTATAAGCATTTATTGATTTTGGCTGTAATGCAATGGATTATAATGCTAGTTTTTTTCTAATTTAAAATTTAGCACTTGAACTAGTTCTTCTTTGAGCAAACTGACCAACTCGAGCCTAGTTAAGTAAGAACTAGTTTAAACTCAATCCTACTTTGAAATTGCCAAACGCAACCTTTGTGTTTGCGGAAATGCATCACAAACAACTTTTCTAATGCTTTCTGTTGCGGTGAAATTTATGAAGTCTCTTTGTTGATCCGTCGAGCTTATGGACTGGGAAAGTGCTGGTTATATAACTTTAGACTATTTGATTTGGTTCCAACGTTAAACTTATGGTAGAGTACCAGAATGGTAGTATTGCATAGTAATCATCATAGTACATTTTACAAACACTAGTGAGAAAGGCACGTTCAAAGCATGTGCTCACTTCTTGGCTTGTGTCTCTCCGAAAAGGTGAAAGATGCTGAAATTTCTAGTCTATCCTACTTTGCATGAACTTTTTGCCAGTGGAACATTTTGACATTCAAATACTGCAAAGTACAGTTTTGTGACAAAATTTATGGATCTAAGGAAGTAAATAGTTCTTGATAGTCAAAATATCAAATAATGTGTGCACTGCAGTAATTTGATAAATCTATCTGTGGATAGTACATTTCATTTCCTCCATCACTTGAACAAGATTAAGGTGTATGAAAATTTCTTCTTTGGAATATGCAGTTTCAAATTTCAATCGAACAGTATTTATGCTACAAGTCAAAGGATAGAATGTAACTTTACTAAAAGTATAAGAAGAAATAAGTCTGTCAAATTTGCTTCAAAAATTTCTTGTGTGGGTAATATTTAACTTTACAGTTTTGATATGGTACTAAATGGACGTAATGAGAGTCAAATTAACATAATTAATGAGAGGGATCTTTTATTAAATTTTGCAAGAAGTGTGGTCCTAGCATTTTTAATTAGGTCCGTGTAGTTCATATATAACTACAGACTTGGATGCAAATCTACCTCAGTTCAGTGTTTTAGGATATACTTTTTTGCAGAATGCTGCAGTTGTATATATTTCAATGTCTTATTCAAAGGAGAAGCTAGACCTCTGTGAATCTTCTTCATCATTAAACTCTACACATATTGTAATTTTCTTCTGTCTACAATCTCTGGAGAAAAAAATTGTATCTTTAATTTCCATCGGTTGGCGAAAAAAAAATCGGGGGGGTGTTGGGGGGAGGGGGCAAAATTGTCTGACAAAATATTACCCAACAAACAAAAACTAAAATCTCTGCAGCGGTACGTACGCTCTCTTTATATAGAAGAGAGTGACATAATTCCAAACACGCTCTAAATCAGGCCCAAACCGGGCTCATTTGCCGCCCATATATGTTGTGAGACTTTTGGCGCCGAAATCTTCTTGCTATTCAAAGTAAGTCTGATTAAAAAACAGGAAAGAAAAAAGAAAGAAAGAAAAACCAATTAAGAGAAAAGAAAATGGAACATCAATCAAAATACAAAACATTTGAGCAGTTACATTTTGACCCCTTAATTCCTTTTCTCCAAGTTTAATTCCAGCCTCTCACTATATAAGGGGGGCCATAGCAGTGCATGAGAAGAGCAAGAAGAGAAAGGAAGCTCTTTGTTGTATGTACATCCCCATTTGAGCTTGCCTTCTCTCTGTGATGGTTTAATTCTGAGGTAACAAACCGTGCCCACCAACTGTTTGATCTTTTGCCTCAATGAACATGCTTTCTACAAGTTCAAAATTGAACCACCATGCCGTCATGACTCACCATTCATCTTGACTTTCGATGATTTCATATTATTTCCTTGTTTTTAAATATGAAATTGGTGGTAATTAAATTGTCAGGGCATCATAAATTTCTACATGAGAGTTTTCATATTTTCTACATTACGTAAGAATTATAGGTACAGTTTATAGCTAGCATATCCTGCTGATAACACCCCA
The DNA here is from genome assembly GCA_037177215.1 of Asparagus racemosus. Lineage (NCBI taxonomy): Eukaryota > Viridiplantae > Streptophyta > Magnoliopsida > Asparagales > Asparagaceae > Asparagus > Asparagus racemosus. The sequence continues at coordinate 5,633,238 of JBAKGM010000200.1, read as the reverse complement.
AGTAAAATGATCACATATGTTCATATTTTCAACTGTGATGAGTTTTGTTTAATAAACTTGGACATGTCTAATCTTTTGCTGTCTTTAGGGTGAACTATGTGTGGGGTCTAAGAATTGTTGGATATTTACAAGCTGAAGGAATCAATTACGACTTGAAGAATGTTTCATCCCAAGAAGATTAGCAGTGGAAATGCTGTTAAATTTTAACTGGGTTGGACATAATCATGATTGATTTTCCTTCTAACTTAGCTTCCCTCCGCAACCTCTTTAGATGCAAGAACTATTCTCATATCCAACACATTCTACGTTGCACTAAAAAATTCCCTCATCAGAAATGCCATGCTACTGTATCACCAGATAATGTTTGACAATTCAAGTCACTTTTCTCATAAGAACATTAAATAGAAATGTAAAATAAAACTTTTTGTACTTCTGCGTCCGTCATACATTAACTATATCAACCCATTTGGAAGCATCTTTACCTGTATACTATCTTCTCCTGCTGTCTTGATTTCCTCTCTCTACCTGCTAATCTGTATCCTAGTATAATTTCTATGGTAGGTTAGTTTTTGGTCCTGCCTGTAACAAAGTTTTACTATGCAACTGCCTTTGACGTTAATGAACTGCACATTGAGAACATGAATGGCTCCATGATGATCCTATGGCGATCGTCATTTTAAATGGAGCTCTGAGTCGTGGTTATTCCTAGACCTCAACAAGAATTCCATCACCAACTTTGAGAAAGCCGATGTTTTGTTTCGGAGAAGATCGCCTGGAGGACTGAACTCCAAAATTTTTCCTGCACCAACCGAGAAGATTTTATTGTAGAATTTATATTGGTTTCTACACCTATCCAAATCTTTTGGAAATTGCATTTTTCAAACACGTAGATGTATCTTGCATACCTTCATCAAGTACCAGAACCAGGTCACTGTCAATGACTGTGGGTATTCTGTGAGCAACGGTGATCACAGTGCAGTTGCTGGCTTCTGCTCTTATTGTCTTTTGGATAAAATTATCTGTTCCAGTGTCTACCGAAGCTGTAGCCTCATCCATCACTAGGATTCTACGTTTCTTAAGCAGCACCCTGGCTAAGCAAACCAGCTGCCTCTGTCCCACGCTCCAATTCTCTCCATCTTCTGCAACTGCATCATAGTAGTAATGTCATCTCAAACATCTTGTGCCCTGAGAGAAAGCCTTAAAAAATATTGAAGATAAATTGATCTTTTTTTTTTTCTTTTCAGTTTTACGGTATGATTCTTGACATATTTTAACATACTATGTGTAGTTCATTTATTTCTTAAGATACTGATACTGTAAGTTATAGTGGTACTATAATTTCCCCTTGTATAAATAATATACTCCAGATGGCTAGTTCCTAGTACCTGGTGCATCAAGTAGCCTCTGATCTTGTTTAACTATCTCCAGAAGCTGGCACTTATTTAGGGCCTGCAAGTTCTCTAAGTTAATAAAACTCATACATCAATTAAAAATTTTTTTTAAACGAAGGAAAGAAGTTACCTCCCATATTTCAGAATCAGAATGCTCCTGTAGAGGATCCAAATTAGTCCTCACTGTTCCTTGAAAAAGTGTTGGTTCTTGAGGTATGATGCTTAATCTAGACCTCAAATCATGTAGGCCCATCTGACAAATATCAGCTCCATCGATCGTTATCCTCCCCGCTGAGGGCTCTACTACTCTAAACAAAGCTTGAATAAGAGTGGACTTCCCACTCCCTGTCCTTCCTACAATACCGATTTTCTTTTCTCCTGGTAAAGTGCAGCTAATTCCTTTGAGAACCAGAGGGAGTCCTGGATTGTACCGGACATACAAATTGTCAATCTCAATGGTTCCAGACCTTGGCCAGTCTTTTTCTGGTCTGCAGTTCTCGATAACCAATGGAGCCTCACTTGATATATTGGAGAACTGAAGAACCCTTTCTACGGATATCATCTTGTTCTCGACATTACATAGGTTCCATATAACCCAAGCCTGCAGTACATTCAGATTGAGACCGTAGGTTGCAGCGAGCCCTGCAAGACCTGGACAGCAAATTAAGTTAGTTAGTGCTCCTGAAATCTTGGACTATACTATATGAACTTTTAGCTTAGGCTCATCTGTATTTATACCCCTTAAATTGTGTGTGTTCACAAAACTACCCTCCAAATTGCTACCCCAAAATATTGTCTTTGGGAAAAAAAGAACCCCCAATCAGTAAATCATCAACTTTGAGGCTAATTTGTAACTAAAATGTAAAAATATGAACAAAAGATGTGCAAACTTTTGCACATTATATTCAACAAATTTGATGATTTATTGATTTGGGGGGTTTTTTCCCTTCCAAAATTGATGATTTGGAGTACCTTTGCAAATACTGAGGTTTGGGGGTAGTTTAGTAAATACGCATGATTCAAGGGGATTATGTGCAAAAAGCCCTTTAGTTTAAAAAGAGAGCTTACTGGGATCAATAGCATTCCTTGGCATGGTTACCAATATAATCAGTACTAGGAAGAACACCAGGTTAAAGAGGAAATTGATGCGAACACATAACCACTCCATGGTTGCAGAATTATGAAATGTGATGCGAGAGTAGTCATCGATCAGAGCCAAGTTTCTCACTGAGAAGCGTTCTTCCTGACCGAAGCAGCGGATGGTTGGAGCTCCAGCTATAGACTCTGAGAAATGGTGAAGAATTGGAGCTTTTCTAATTCCAACCATTCTTGCTAATTCCCTTGCAGAACTGATATAGTAATTCTGTGACGAAGTTATGATCTTTGAGACCTCATTTATAAGAAACCAGGAAATTATGAATATAATTAAGGCATTTGTGTTAGTTGACTTGCCTGATACCAGAAGGAGATTGCAAGTATGATGACGAAGAGAACAAATACTGGCCATCCAACTTGAGACATTAGAGCTATGATGCATAGGAGCTGAATAAGCGCGAATACTAATCCCGCTACTCTATATGGAATGTCTGTGTCAAGCGTGCTTTGATCTGTGGAAGACTGAAGGAGGGAAAAGGTTTAAACATTATGTCTCTATTCATGAAGCTCTTTCACATAGACCTGAACACCCTCATCTACAGTAGCAGTCGATACTTCTTTGTACTTGTGTCTTTTACAAGAATTCAATACTTGTGACAATTACTGTACATGATCAAAATACTATAACAAATCAATTTCAGAGTATCAACTAGAAAGGAGCAGGAAAATATGAGTACCTGTATGTTTCTCTGTTTTATTTACCTTTACATGTACTTTTATGTTTAAGCAATCTAGGGTATAAAAGGTTATTAGTCTAAGTCTCTAAGTGAATGGAGCAGGAAAACACAATCACATAGAAATTAAACACAATGGAAACAATCTTTTTTTTACTGATCCTGTAATTTGCACCTTCATTTCTCTCACACCTAAAGATTTTATGACAGACAATACACAAAACGATCCCACAACCCCAAAACCACAAGGATTATTATTGTCGAACAGAAGAAAGATGCACATGAGGTTTCTGGACACAGATAAAAACTTACCCTATTAAGTATTCGGCTGGAAGGCGTGGAGTCAAAGAAGAAGATTGGAGCTCGGAAAATCTTTGTCGTCATGCCACGGAAGAGGCGCTGAGCTGTCTCAATGGCGACTGTCGTTAGCAAAATTGCCCGCCCCAAAACAAACAATGAGCTACCCGCTGACAACAGAACAAACACCCCAATCAGTTTCTTTCTACTGATGAACTCTTCTTTATCAGTTGCCCATGCAATCCAATAATTGCTTCCCATTTGTAGTCCTTGGAATAAAACGTGGCATAAAAGTATTATTGGCACGAGAGCTCCCTTATATGCTGAAGTCACGAAAGTTCGATAAACATCCCATTTCACTCTTCCAGATTCCCGTTCCTCTTCATATGCTTTCTCTGGGGTTTCAGAGTTTCGAATTTGATCATTTCTGTTCATTTCTTGTACATCCATTTGCTTTTCCTTATTTTGTGTGCATGTTGATGGGTTATGCTCATTCGGTGGAGTTACATGATTCAGTGACTGGTTATGTGCATTAATTTGTCGTACAAGCTCCCCATTACTATCTGCAATTAGGTCCTCATACTTTCCTGATTGAACAATTTTCCCCTTCTGCATTACCTGTGAAATCGAGAGCATTAATTATATACTGTAGTATTTGTTCGCTTTAGCTGATTTCTGAAATTCCAGGAAAGATGGGGTTACCAAAATAAGATCTGCAGCATTCAGAAATTCCAGTTGATGGGTAACATAGATGACAGTCTTAGAAGACAAGAGCCGCATTAGACACTCCTGCACATTTATGATCCTTATATAGTTAGAAGTGTTCTATTATATGTACGTATACCTAAAAACTTGGTAAGCTTCATGTTATAGCAAAAACAATTACAGTTATTCAGGTCCTGACATATAAACTGTCAAATTTCTATTAGTATTTTATACTGTATTTATTACGTATGTAGACAAAGTACACACACACACACACATTTATCATCCATATCTAGTCAGAATATCTAGGTGTACAAATTACCTTTAGTCCTTGACTGCATATACAAGTGTCTGCATATACAAAGTACGTAAACCAAAAACACTCAGTAGGCTTCGTATTGTAGTGAGAACAGTCATAATAACCTGGTTTTGATTTCGTGTTTATTTTCAGTTAATATATTTAATACTGTATCCATTCTGTATATAGGCATTTTAAATATCCTAAAATTTGAATGTTTATCCAATATAGTATTTGGTCCGAGTTGGTATATTTCTTTCTGCTGCGTAATATGTGGGGTATGTTCTGATAAACTAATGTAAGGTACAGTGCTGCAGTTTATAGGGGTGGTCCATATGAAAGATTCCATTGGAGAAAACTAGCATCATTAGGGACAGTAATATATATCCGAAATTTGAATTGTCGGGGACTTGTGATCGGCCACCAACTTCCTTGGATATCAAATTTACTTGCTTATTAGTCCTTTGTCAATGTGATCATGTAAAAAGCAATAAGACGAGGTAAAACTTTTTAACCCAAAATTTAGGAGAAAGATGCATATGAAAAGACAAAAACATGTGATCGATTAATTGAAGTTGCAGATACCTTGAAGAGATGTGCTCCAGTGTGAGCATCAACCGCACTGAAGGGATCATCAAGCAAGTAAACATCTGAATTACTGTAAACTGCTCTTGCAAGCTGAATCCTTTGCTTCTGCCCTCCACTTAGATTCATTCCCCTTTCTCCTACTAAACTCATGTCTCCATCAATCCAAAGCCCAAGATCTCTTTCCAAAGCACAACCCTGTATTACTTCCTCGTACACTTTTTTGTCCATCTCCTTCCCAAATAACACATTCTCTCGAATAGTCCCTGTCTGAATCCAAGCACTCTGAGGAACATACGCTTTCGATCCAAACACTTTAGTCTGTTGACCAGACATCGTCGGTATCTCTCCGAGTATGCTGCAAAGAAAGCTAGATTTGCCTGCACCGATCGATCCACAAACCGCGACTTTCTGTCCTCTTTTGATAGTAATCTTCTTATCAATCATCAGTACTGATTTTCTCAGACTCGAGTCAGGTTCCCACGAGTAGTTCCCTGGCTCAATATCCACTGCTACATCTGATAATCCTGTAGTGGATGTAGGCGAAGGATTTTTCTTCTGCTCGTCTCTGATGAATTCTTGGATTCGGTCTAGTGATACTTTCGTCTGAGTGATCATTGATATGAGCTCCGGGAGATTGTAGATAGGCTCTTGCAGGATTCTAAATGTCGCTAGAGCAGAAAGAACCCTGCCAGGAGTCAATGGCACCTTCACTAGAATACAAACCCCAAAGGCGACGACTGATACTAAAGTTGGAGATGCCCAGAAGAGAAAGGCAATGGCTGAGCAAGTGTAAAGATATCGCTTAAGCCATCGCCTCTCTACATCTCTTAGTGCAAAGAGCTTGTCTAAGTACGCAGTCTCCCAAGAGTGCAGCTTTAGGATTCTCATACATTTCAATGTCTCTGCTGTGGCTTTAATCCTTGAATCCTTCGCTTCCATGATTTTAGAATGCAGCTTTTCCTGAGAATTGGCCAGTGGCGTATTGCTCACCATCACTATAACTGTAGTGAGGAAAGCCGATATGGATGCAGCGAATCCCAGATTCATGTTGAGAATGAACAGAGCTAGAAAGACTTGAAGTGGGAGCAACCAGATTCCATGGATGTACCAGAAAAAATCTCCGACCCTTTCAACATCAACGTCAAGGAAATTGATGATCTTTCCGCTGATTGCGTTTGAATACTTTATCGCAAGAGATTTGTTGTAGATAGAAACCATTAATGATGCTCTGACACGAACGCCAATTTGGCGTGCACCAAAGTACCATTGCCTCTGAGACACTGACTCCGCCATTTTGCCAAAGAAGAAGAGCAATGCAAGGGAGTACCCATGGCCATGGCCAAGCTTTGAGTCCTCACCGGATAGAAAATTGACGAAGTTTGCGATCAGGAAAGGACCCAGATACGATGACAGTGTGTTCATGCCTGTAGTGTTGAGAATTTGTCAGATACAAGAAAATCATGAGAAAATTAGATATAAAATGCGAAGATACTCATACCTGCCAAAACTGCATTGAAGACTAGAGGTCCCCAAACTGCACTGATGATTGCTCTAAGCAATGGTGAGAACTCGGGCTTATGTTTCTCGAGTGATTCTTGCAGCAATGAGTATGAAGCTTCAGCAGTTTCGGATTTAGGCACTGAGGGGATATGTTGAAGCTCTAGCCTCTGAGCCCGGCCTTTTCTGAAAACAGGGTTCAGCCATTGGAAGGTGAGCTTACTCCAAATCCCTGCAGTCGAAAAATCATCCTCCTCTTCTTTCTTCACCAACAAAGGCTGTTCAAGCTCCTGAAAATTTCTTGATGAATTCATAAAAACTGAACTCAAACAGAGGAAAATTGTGAAGGGGAAGCAAAACAAGTCGGCAACTGAAGAATCTGGTAAAAAACTAGGCAATGCAGCCAGCCCGAGATGTCTGATGAAGGAGAAGGATAACAAAGATAACTGTACGAGTCCAGAGAAAACCCACCAAGAGACAAGAACAAGAGGCCAACCGCTGTTGCCTCTCAAAACTTTTCCTTTGCAGTGAAAAGCAAAAATAGTTACAATAATCCATGACCCAGATTGAGAAAAACACCACGCCAGAGAGATTAACCTCAGCATCAAAACCTCATAACCAACAAAACCCAGATAGATTAAAGAGTTTAACAGGCAAAGTAAAGGTATAATCTCAGCAATGACTGTAAATTTCCAATCTCTAAACACTCTCCTCTCTTGACACTCCACCCTCCTCAACCTCAAGAACTCTATCAAAATCCAAGATACAAAGAAAAAAAAGGCAACTAGAGGATGATACTGTAAAATTATCTCCATTGAAGATAATGGGCACTGTTATATTCAAGCAAAAACTTTGATCAATGCTTTGTATAGAGCTCTTCTTGTTGGAATATATGAGAAAGGGGCACGTGGGTACTCTTCAAGGATCAGAACAAAGAGCAGCAGATCCAAAATACTGCAATGTCTTCATCTATGTCTTCATGGAGAGAAAACAGAAAGCCAAGTGGGCTCACGTAAGAGGACTAGGACTTGATGAGACGAGAAGAAAGCTGCAGGGATCTGCAAAAAAAAATTTTGTTTTGGGACCATGAATAAAAGGAGAGTAGGGGTTCATAAAGATTCTGTGCATTGAGTTGGAGGGTTCTCTGTTTATTGATAATAATATAATATGTGAATTTATTGGGAATCTTTGAGATTTGGTTATGGTTTGGATGTTGCATTGTGAGGATTTGATTGATTGATTTTGATTGATCATGTTTCTAAGTTTAGATGCAGTGATTTTTATTGTTTTTGTATTTTAATGGAAACTTGGAAAAATCAAAAATTCCGATTTTGTTTTTGTCAATGGAGGAATTTAAGGCAACTACATTATGTCCAGAAAGTATATAAATTTATTTATTTCCCCAGAAAAAAGAGTAGGAACGTCGCCTAAATTTTCGGGTTTTCTCACAACCCCACCTACCTACTTTATCGGTGAACAGGGTTTAGTGCTCAACTAGAAAAAAGTGATGAATCTATAACATAATTAAATGATATAATTAAATAAATTTAATAACAAAGAATATAATATTAAGAGCCTTTAATGATTATCGTGCGTATTGATATTTTATTAATTAAGTTAATTTAACGCGTGTTAATATCACCATATACACAACCCTATGTTGCATTCTTATACAAATAGGAGAAAGTAATATAATTCAAGGCACTAATTGTATTATAAAGCTGCAACATTTTTCGCATGTATTATATGACCTGTAGCATGCAATATTTACCTTATAAAACATTTGTTGCATGACTCAAAGCTCCATATATCATATTAATTATGTGCAGTATTTCTTTACGTAAAACAATATTTGTCAGTAAATTATATATCAAAAGTTGTCATATCTCCGAAATTTTGCAAAATCCGAAAAGAATAAAGCTAGAACGGAGGCGCATGTTATATTGGCTATAAATATCCCCTATTATATGTCTTTTGCAAAACTTTGTTTCTCGTTTCTCCCCAAATATACTCAAAAAAAAAAAAAAAAAAAAAAAAGAGAAATATAAAAGAAAATACTAAATCATTGAGTCTCTATTATCTATAAAGTTTGAAGCCATTGCAGATAAGATGAACGATATATATCCATCTCTTACATATGAACAAGTGTATCGTGTAAGTATTCTGCTCTTAATCTGTGACTTTCCTCAGCACAAGTGTCAAGTTCCTCGTGTAACAAAAAATATTAAGAGAAAAGACAAAGAAATTCAAAAGACAAATTGAGACAAGCAACTTAAATACAGTAGATTTTCTCTGTTCTTAGTCTCTATCTCTACTTTCAGATTCAGAGCTGCCCATATTTGAGTTATTATAATCCATGGATTGAGATAAGCTTTTGAATCCAAAAGATAAGTCTTGAGACAATCAAGCGACAAATTTTACTTTCATGGATTTATTTTTTTTTATGCGTTTCTATAAGAAGGAAGGCTAAATTGCACTTAAATACCCTATAGTTTCACCAAGCTTGCACTTAAATGCCGCCTATTTCAAAATCGTTCACTTAAATGCCCCATTGTTTCCATCATTAGAAAAACCCAGACACCGTTAATGATTTCCGTAAAGATGAAAATACATTTACCCCATTAAATTTCTTCTCTTTTTTCTCCTCATCGAAAAAAACAAAAATACATAGAAACCAAAATCAAACGCAAAAAACATTCCTTTTTTATATATTGAGCACTTCTCCATCAGTTTCTCCTCTTTTTCTCTCAAGAAGGTTCCATATCTACTCAAAATCTCTAGAGTCTGCCTTCTTTATTTCCTGCAAAGAAATTGGGGATTAACTAGAGAGAATGTGAGATTTGGGTGAAAATATGATGCAAATAAGTAATATAGCACAGGGTGGTATCTTTTTAAATTAGATGAATTTTAAGGATAGAGAAACATATCATAATATCATATTACAGGTCACATGAAAATATTCCAATAATTTACTAATAGTTTACTGACAGAGGCACTAACATGCAACATTTTAAAATTTTAGGACATTTATCTACAACATTTTAAAATAATGGGGTCATTTAAGTGCCTGATTTTAAAATATAAGGGCATTAAAATTCAATGTTGATGAAACTATAGGGGATTTAAGTACAATTTAGCTAAAAATTAAAGATAATCACACTTGTGCTAGATGCCATGTTGCTTAGTTATGCTTATCTGCCAACTTCTATATGATTAACATTTTATAATATACTTTTTATAATATACTTTTGGATTTGAGACAGCTGGTCAAATTTTGTTAATCTAAAAGCAATTTTAATACTCTAATACATGAGTTTTCTTTCACTTTTTAGGGGTTTTTGTCTTTTAACCCAAAGCTTTACCTCCCACTTATTTAAAAACCCACTCACTTTCATAAATGTCCATACACCCAAAGTACCCCATGTGATTTATTTATAAACCCAATCTGTAGTATACCGTCTGTAGGCGTTGAAAAAATCGCTTATCAGTCCCCGGACTTGACTCGTGAAGGTTGGTTCGCAACTGACGGACCGTCAACCGACACAACCGACGAACCGTCAACCGACGAGTTGTCAACCGACGCAACCGACGAGTCGTCAACAGGCGAGACGTCAACCGACGCAGCCGACGAGCCGTCAACAGGCGAGACGTCAACCGACGCAGCCGACGAGCCGTCAGCCGATGAGTCGCCAACCGACGCAACCGACGAGCCGTCAACCGACGCAGCCGACGAGCCGTCAACCGATGAGTCGTCAACCAACGAACCGTCAGCTGATGCAACCGAAACAGCTGACGACGCAATAACGCCGCAACTGCATGAAGCGCGTCGCTGAACGTCCGAACCTAGCGGACACGTCGACACGGCGTACACGTCGGCGTACACGTCGACACGGCATACACGTCAACGGAACGACGTACCGCGGAATAAATCCGACGGTCACGTTCCAGAGCAGTGGGAAATCAGCTCGACGAGTCGAT
>JBAKGM010000200.1:5595709-5608680 GCA_037177215.1 Asparagus racemosus | reverse complement strand
ATAGTTACATTCTAATTTTTTCTACTTATAATATAAAGTAAGCGATCCTTTTCGGTATAAAATTAAATTTCATACCCAAAATGGAGTCGTCTATTTATATTATAAGTCTAAATAATTGGTAGCAATTATTGGACGGGGATCTATGGCTAACATTAACTTTTTATTCACCTAAATTCAATATATAACACATTATTGTGTTATATATCACACTACTAATTTTGAAACAATATATATAAACGGTTGATTAAGTCTCATATTTTAGGGTATTAGGGTTTGTGGTGTCATGTTTTCATTTATATTTATGTGTAAAATTAATAAGAATAATTATTTGGCTAATTTTTATTATTAGGGTATTAGTTAGATTTAGTACTATTTTCTTTTACGAGTTAGGGTTAGGGTTTGGGTAGGTTTAAAAATTCCAAAATATTCATATTACAAAAACAGTAATTGAATAAATAATTTTAAAAAATACAAAAAAATTTTAATAATTTTGAAAATTACCACTTTTAAAGATTGGGAAGGAGGAGAAGGTGGCAGCGCTGTTTAGGCTGAAATTTGAATACAACACCAAATACAAATAATATTAGTAAAATTATCAAAACTAAAAATTAATAAAAAAATTAATAAATTAAGATGTTTACCTTTCAAGGGGAGAAGGAGGTGGTGGCTGTCTTATGCGGCGGTGGGCGGTGAGCGACGAACAGCGAGCGGCGAACAGCGGTGGCGAGCGGCAGCGAAAGCGGGCGCGAGCGGTTGCATTTGGACAGCGGCGGCGAGCGATGTTGAGAGGACAGCGGGGAGCGGCGGCGAGCGACGTAGAGAGGACAGCGGGGAGCGGCGGCGAGGTTTTTGTGATTTAGAACTGAGAGGAGGAGAGTGGGGCGGCTAGGGCTGGAGTTGAGTTATATATATAGGTTAACTATTGGCGACGGGCATCCCCGTTGCCAATAGTCTTTGGCGTCGCGGTGTTTGGGCGACGGGCGTACCCCGTCGCCAATGCATTCATTGGCGACGGGGTAATGGCGACGAACGCCATACGCGTCGCCAATAAAAACATTGGCAATGGGTGCGGTGTTCATCGCCAATAACCTGTCGCCAATACATGTTTTTTTACTAGTGGCAGTTGTGTTAATTTTTAGAAAAACCTATTTAAAATTTGTGGCCTATAAGATTTAAACCCGGATTGCTCTGATACCATCGTGAAATCTCTAACCATTACACCAAAACTTCGAAGTTATGATTAAAATTATGTTTTTATATCCTAACAGACTGCGTGTAAATATTTAAGCGACATTTAGTCCCGCAACAGTACAAGGTGTCCAGCAGCTTTCCAGTTCTTCAAAGTTCGAAGCTCTATGAAACATGCATATATACTTAAACTAAAGCACTCTTCTAACTAAAATAATATTCAAATCAGAAGATGAAATATTTAAAGCCAGCATTCTTTAAACATAGTTTAGTTCTCTAAAAGTGAAAAAATACCAATCCACAACATTTAAATTTCACACCTCATTGCCTGCTCTCACAAACAAAGTTACCAGATTTTGACGACAGAAACACAAGAGCATCTTATATATAAAAAAGAAAAATAAAAAAAGAAAAAGAAAAGGAGGTAATATACACTGTGAGCATCACATATATAATATGATCCCCTACAAGTACAAAACATATATGACTTTTATGCTAATATCAAAAGGTCCAAATATCATGCGATTCACCTCTTATATCATATAGGATATCTCACAATATGTACCAAGCTAGAAGTTAAATTTTGGTATTTAAATTGGGTTTTGGGTTATTTCTTTGTACTGGTTCAGTATGTCTTTCAGGCTTCGGCTATGCAAATGACGTGTTTCGGTCGAGAATTTTTAGGGTATTTTATATACCACATTTATTTTAATAACTATTATACATACATGGGAAACAGAAAACTTACTCTCAAATGATGCATACCAACGTGCTAATCAAAGGCTACATGAATACAAAGTAGCTCTGAATCTTAACAAAAGATATGCATACTAAATGACTTGTACAATGGAAAACGGACTATCATCATATCTCGTGCCTCATAACTTCTTGATGACTGAAAAAAATATTCACTAAAAACTTGTGATTTTCTAGCTTCTGCTTGTTTTATCTTCAACAGCAACGAAATTTAGAGCCTTTAAACCGTCAAAATTGCACTATTGTTAGCTACATCATGATTTTTTTGATAAAATTATTGAAATCTTGAAATATTGGAGGAAACTATCGCTCTAAAGATTAATCTGTAGGGGTTCAAAGCATAGGGTCAAAGCAATATCGTAGAGTATGGAAACAAAAGCATAGGGTCAAAGCAATACCGTAGAGTATGAAAACTTAGTAGCATGACAGGATTATATCAAACATTTAGTAGAAGTTTTCATATAAATTGACATATGATTTTTTAATAGAATTCCCGCATGGAGATCAGATGTAGATACTAACTACAAGTTTCAAATCCAAGGAGATCCTAACTGTAGTTTTTTCTAAATTTCAATTTGACTGTAATACTAGATATTTCTTACAGCAACATGGACGTATATTCTCTACTATTCACAAAACATTAAAGAAAAAGTCACAGAAATCCCTTCTAACCAAAGAAAACTGTCCGACAATTAGGTATATAAAATTGTGACTTGAATTTGTGTAGTTTTGATTTCTACAATATACTATAATGCACTTTGATCTAACTATCAGTATTCTATAATCCACGTTGATCATACTATCAAGATAACAGTACAAGGTATCCAACAGCTTTCCGATTCTCCAAAGTTCAAACCTCTACGAACCACACGTATACTTATAACTACAAGCAAGTCTCGAACTCTATCCAAACAGACGGTATTTAATATTTAAAACAAGGCATTTCTATAAACATGGATCTCTCAGTGCAAAACTACTAATGTCACAACATTTGAATCCCATACCCCCGCGCTTACAAATAAATTTACCAAAATTTTATCACAGAAACACAAGAGGCACAACTTTTCATGTCCATGCAATGTCAAGAAAGAAACATTCAGTACAATCTCTATAGTTACTATATATAATACAGATAAAAGCCACATTAAACATCTCAGACCGTAAATATCAACGAGCATAACTCAGAATAGCAATCCATTCTGACAGTCTACTTAGCGTAATCATGTATCTATTATTCCTCCAGCAATCTTACACCTTGATACATTTCACCCTGACGAAGGTCGTCCAAAGTGACAACACTTCTAAAGCCATTTAACTCTCTTAGACTGATCCAATTATTACGGCTAAGAAAATCCCGGAAGTCTTCTCCAGTGTAGAATGTCTTATCTTCAGTGCTAACCGCATTGTCAACATATGTGCAAACTTTTATCGTTACTCCTGGCAAAAATCACATATTGTAGAATCAGAGATGAAATATTGAAGACTAATAATACTATACAAAGTAGATATCATCATTTTACCATCATCAAGGTGAAGTGAATATGTTCCAATTGGCATTTCCCTGTCAAGGCATCGAACGATCTCATCTTCATCCTCCAGCCAAAATGCCCGCTGCGTTCTCAACCCGAAAGCAGATTTAATGGCCTCCTTAATTGCCTCTGCAGTCCCATCCACGCCTATTTTTTTGGTGTATTCTCCCCATTTGACTAGAATTACCCTTCCACCATATGGGGCTTGATTCTCCCCACCTGAAGTTATGAAAAGGTATCAGCACTACATAAATTTGGACTGAGTTATTAACAATAACAACAAAAGAAAACATTTATCCAAATTATTTGGAGTAAACACATGTAAGTGTGAGCAGAGATACCAGAGTTGTTTTTTCTTAGTGATAAAAGAGATATCATAGTTGTTGATATGGTATAATGCACGATGAGCATCATATAGTATGATCCCATACGAGTAAGAAAAAAAAGATATGAATGGTATGGTAATATCAAAAGGTCCAAATATCATATGATTCACCTCTATGCCACGATCTTCACCTAGCTACAAGTTAACTTGGTCTTTAAGTTGGATTTTGGGTTCTTTTTGGTTCCGGGCTCCAGCATATCCTTCGGCTATGCAAACTTGATTGGTCTAGAAGTATTTTTCACACAATTGCCTAGGAAGGAAGCAATTAATCTCCAAGATATGATTACAATGGATATATTGCGGATTATTGGTTGGTGTGTGACTGTGATTAGTGCTAATTGCTTATTTTCTTGTTCCCGGCATAAAAACTTATATCAACCTCAAGATACGCATACAGTTACAGCATAATGGGTCCTACGAAAATAGTTCATCATAGCTGGTTTGATCCTCTTACAGTGCAAAGAAAAACTCTCAATATGCCACTTAAGAATGTGATCCTCACACCTATAAATTATGTTTACCTACTTGCTACAGATACATGAGTTTTACATGATCAATTGGCAATACAATTGAGGCAATCAGGCATAGACCATCCAGTCATTAGAACATAGTTTGCCTAGTTTGGTCGATAACCCAACAACCTTATTCTTCTGTAATGGCTGCTAGTAAATTGCAATGGGCAAGCCGCTCTGTGTTTATGTAAGCGATCAGTTGCAAATCCTGCTCCAAGACAATTGCCACCAGTGAAAAGGAAGAAAAGACGTCAATAAATGCATAACTTGTAGCTTGTGAAACTTCCACATGGTAGGTGGTGAATGGTCCTTGAGTTGATGCATGGCCAGTATAATTTCATATCCAAAAACTAAATCGAAATTGAATAAGAAATACATTTCAGGTAGCTCTAATCTCACACCAAATATCATTTGTTGTTGGGTAAGGTAGCTCTTATAATGTGCAAGACATTGCCAAAGTCTCGTACACCGAAACAGAATGCACCAAACAATAAAATTAAAAAAAAAAAAATGGAGGAGTCAAAGAAGAAAGCAACTATGAATGCAAATAAAAAGCAGAACAAAAAATAGCTGCACCTTAATATTTTCTGCTCCAACGAAGAGGTATGCATGATATTCCTACGCATCGAGCATTGTTCTAAAAAGAGGTACTGCAAATGAATCAACTTTGGTGAAAGCAATATAGTTGAACCAAACATACTTATATCACTTTCACTGCAGTCGATTCCTTCGTACAAACCTCTTTTTAAAATAATGCATTAGAGGAAAAGAAGATTCTGTTGTTCAGGTGCACAGGAAGACCCTGCATACATCTTTGTTGGAGAGCCAAGTGTCCAGGTTTGGCTATGTTTTTGTTCTTTTTATTGGCATTCACAGCAGATTTCTTTTCCCTTTTTTTTTTTTTTTTTTTTTGCTTCCTTGTTTGGTCTTGCATTCCACCTCAGCGTGCAAGGCCTCGGGAATGTCTTACACACTACAAGAACTACCTGACCAAACGACAAATGATATTTGATGTCAGATTAGAGCTAATTAAAAGGTATTTCTAATTCAATTTCAATATGAGTTTTCTTATATAAATTACACTAGCCTTGCAGCAACTCAAATATCATTCACCATTATGAGGATGTAAAGAAGTGGGAAATTCCAGACAAGATCACCCTGTGCATCTTTTTCTACTTGGATGTATCAAGTTGACATTTTGCTATGTATGATGAATGACATAAAAAAAGTTGCCACGAAGGAAAAGTTAACATAAACCAATTAAGAATAGCAAATTAAATAAAGCTATCATGTGCCTGTTGACTTGTGTGCAGACGCTTGTGGGAGTTTTGGGGATAACTAATAAGTCTAGGTGTTAATTGCTTATATTGTACAGTAGAGCTACTGAGAAACACAAACTTTTCAACCCATGCACAAATGATCCAAGTACAATCTTCAAATAAACTAACAAGGATAGTGATAGAAGTAGATTTCAGTACGCAAATTTCTCACCATTTGTAGGTGTATCTCTCCAATTCCATGGAGGAACACCGCTGGCTGTTGCATCAACACTTGTTATGGCTAGAGGATGTCCCTCATGATCCAAGCGCCTTTCTAAATTCAGTGGTGACCTACCAGTACCTGGATAATTAGAGAACAGTGTCAAAAATTTTGAAGTATGAACACTACCATATGGTTCATTAAAATTAAGGAAATAGTAACGACACCTCCAATTAGCACTTAAGGATGTAATAGCATAGAAAAACAAAGCAATATTGGCAAGTGCCTGGTCTGAATAGAATATAATCATGGAACCAAGATATAGATGCCATCAAATATTTCATTCACTCAATCAACTTGTAACTTTTTATACATTGTAATATAGAAACATGCATAATAACTACAACATGGTCCAATCAGAATTATAAGTGATCATGGAAATAAAAATCTGAGTACTAATGAAGTACATGGTTTGTACTTGATGCAGAAATCGGTCCTATATTTGCACCATCAATACAGAAAGACAAAAATTGTCAATTTGATACAAGCCTAACTTGCATGTGACATCTTATTCCATAAAAAACACCATTTTTCTCACATATCTCAATCTAATTTTCATGAAAACACTCTTAGTCACTCTAACTTTGAGACCTTCATTTATAAGCAGAAGGAACTATTATTGCTACATAATGCATATACACTTCTACGATACAATTGCATATACATATTTTTACCCATTAGTGTTGCTCCAAATTTGACACTCTACTAATCTTATATCACTAATAGGTATCATTTCACATGCAGACCACCAACCAATTCATTCATAATCAGTTGTGCACTATATAACTTCAGAGCAAAAGAATCCACTGCTCCTGGCCCTGAATCTTTATCAAACATTGATTAGTGTTGGTCAATATTAAATCATTATGATCTATAATGGATCCTCAAATGCATCCATTTGGTGAGAACTCTACAAGTGAAATAAGTTTGAGGCAAAAGATGAAGTTTCTTGTACAAATGTCTCAAACAAAATAGCTCCATTCTACCAACCAACTAGTAAATAATAAACTAATGAACAACCATAGTTTCAATTTTCTGACACAAAGTCAGTTTTTTTCTCTGCTCTTGTGATCCTCAACCATATATTGAAGTTCTTTATGAGGTCATGATACAGGACAAAATATTTTTATATGTTTGCAGTTAACAGTAGGATTAGGAGTTTAATCTTAGTTAGGATAAGATAATATAACTCCTTCAAGATTATTTTATTATGATGGAAGTTTACTATGTCATCTCCAGTTAACACGCGCATCTCTTAATTCAAGGGGTAAGCCCATTCATGACAGCTGTACATTGATAAGCTTAGATCTAGGTCTACACCACAGCTAAATATTAACTTTGTCACATTAGCGCCATTATACATGTTCTCAGAAACTTTATAGCCCCTCCTATACACCATTTTCATAGTTCATATATTCAAAACTTGTATATCTTTCCTTATATATCTTTTATGCACATGTTTCTCCCTAATTCCTAATTCCAAAAGCCTGCAAGGTACATGTTATGTCTGTTAGCCTCTAAGGTTTCTTCCTTTCTCCGCCAAGATTTATCTCCCAGTTCCTTCAAAATTATTCTATTATGACAGAAATTTACTAGGTCATCATCTCCAGTTAACACATATGTCTCTTACTGCAGGAGGTTATGACAGCTGCACGTTGGTGAGCTTAGAATTGATAATGATGTAGGCCTACACAACTCAATTTTAACTTTGTCTTATTAGCACCATCACATGTTTCCAGAAATTTTCCTTACATCATTTTCATACTCCATACATTCAAACAGATCTCTCTCTCTCTCTCTCTCTCTCTCTCTCTCCCTCTCTCCCTCTCTCTCTCTCTCTCTCTCTCTCTCCACACACACACACACACACACACACACACACACGTACATATATATTTATATTTTATATATAATTCCTAACAATATCTATCTCCTTATTATAATCTAAACTTTCTCCAGATAAAGACTGCTCCTCTGTATTTTAAATCAATTAAGTTGGCAATTAAATCAATTGAGTTGGAAAGTAAAGAAATATCTATTTATATGAGAAAATAGATCTCAAATTCCTTTATACATCTGCCAAAAAATCTATTAAAATTACAGATAAATTATTAATAAGAACATAAGTTCCTAGAAATTATAAAACCAATTAATTCTCAAACTCATTACAACAATAAACCACACAAAAGTATTTGTATATTCTTCCTGGCAAAAAAGAATTGAAATTATATGAAATGAGTAGATAAATAAGTCTAATACAGCAACAGAGAATAGAGAGAAGAAAGATATGAAGTACCTTCTACAGCAGTATATGGAATACCTGCATCTTCTAACCCTAAATCAGCATGAATAAATTAGAATTGCCAGAACAGGAAAGTATGTTGCAAACATAAAGAAATAACTTGAACAATTTGTACAGTCAATCTATTTCAGATGTTGATCGTAAAGAGTCAAAAAACCAACTTGGTAAGAAATAGGCTGACAAATAGAAAAACCATGATCCAAGAAAGCGGGGAAAAGACTTAGAATAAAGTAGCCAGCAAAGGAGGTGGAAAAAGTAGGACAGCAGATAAATATCAATGGTAAAAGAATGAACAGCAAAAATTCAACACAAATGGTGACAGTGCTACAACGTTTCCACAATCTATTTCACATATTAATCCTGAGCTTAAATATTTATCTAGATAAGAAATAGGCCAGAGGTAGCAAAAGCATGATTAAAAAAACTAGCGAGAAGACTAAGAATAAATTAATTACAAATGAGGTGGGGTGTGGAGTACGAAATAAATAATGATGGTAAAAAATGAACTTCAAAAACCCAATAAAGTGGCATCAGCAACATAAGACTCCCACAAATGGCTTTTTCCACATTTTTAGCTTCATTAAATAATAAATTTCACAACATACAAAATACACTAGGCTAAAAATATAGTGAAACATTACCGAAAAAACTGAGGATCTAAGAGCAGTATAAAATGTTTGCCTTATGTTATGAAGGCTCATAGTTTAAAAGTTGTATGGCCTGTGAAAATATTGGAAGTATGTATAAACTTGACACTTAATGGAGCAATAAAATGTGTCATACAAATGAACCGTAGCCAAGTTGGCCAAGCAGGTTAAAGGATTTTAAAATTTGTTATTGAGGTTGCTGAAGGATAGTATAATAGGGAACTTAAGTGTCATCTTATCAGAAATGGAAAAAAGAATTAAACAGCACAAAAAATAAAGATGGGATTTCTACTATCCAACAAAATGTACGTCTCCACAATCAGATAATATTAGACTATTAGGATGCATAAAATATTTGTATTAAACTCTTGCTTCCAACTCAACTTTCATGGTGAAGAAAATAAATGTCAATCCAATAAACAACTAATGATGGATAATCTCATCTATTGCATTACCAACAGATGAAGAATTATCAGCAAAACATTGGACAATACAACCATCGCGCCAAAGATGTGAACACTAAGGATCTAACATATCCGATGCAAATGAAAAATCGGAAAAACTACAAATTTTTCTAAATGACTACAGCATGTGATCATTTATCCATTAAGTATTTCCTTTCTCAAGAAGAATAAATGCAGGGAAACTTTTGTCCACCAGTTCTGGCATCAGATCATCTCATACTCCTGACAAATTCCTTAAAGCCACACGTGCAGAAGTTAACAGATGGTGTGCAAAAGGACATAAATGCCAACTATCCCAATCTCCCACCACCCGTTATACTCATGTGATTTCCAACTTCTCTTAGTGTGATTACTAAAGCAATCACTGACAATTTTCTTTGGCATTCTAGGATATCCTGCTGTAAACCTATTATCATCTCAAAAATTTGCATTTAAAACTATTTACTAACCCCATGTCTTATGAGTTGAAAGAAATAGTTATCTCCTTTGCAAGAACTTACACTAATATCCTACATTTCTTGCTCTTTACCTGCAACTTAGCCCTACATTGTTCGCATTTTTACGCATCTCAACAAACTTGCTTTATTAACCTCTTCACAACCAGTCATTTTAACTCTCCATATGTCAAAATCCACCAAATGAAATTTCCTACTACAAGCACAATCCATTCATACAATATTTTGCTCATTTGTTTCTGCGTTGCTGACCTAATTCTTTCAAACTAAATCTCAGGGTAGTAAGAACCAATTTCACAAGCATAATATCTCAATACAAAAGTAACACAAGGCAAAATCAAACACCAAGATTCTACCTTTATCAGCAAAGTGCATAAAAGAATCAACCTTGGCCGCCGCCGGGCTCTTATAAGTTGCATTCTTATTCCTCTCCTTCAACAACTCATCAAGCTCCTTATAATACGACATCTTGGCCGACCCACTCCCTTTACACTGATGCTTCGCCTTCTTGAACTCCTTCAACAAATTCCTCCACTTATCAGTGCACATTGTCGGCGATCTATCAAACCCTTTATCTCTCATCTTCGCCGAGATCTGCTCCCACAAATGCTTATTCGATTTCGAAGTATTAAACAACCCGTCCATTTCTCTCCTCAAACCAATCAAGCTTCTAGTTTCCTCTTGAACCCAAGTCTCTGCTCTCTTCTTGGGAGCTTTAATCTCGGGATCCTCACCGCTGCTCTCGGCAAGAATCATCGGCTGCTGATGCTGGCCATTGCCAACGACTTCGATCATCATATCTCTGCGTTCTTCCTCTTCTTTGTAGAAATCTAAAGGCCGTGGCTTTTCAGATAAGTACATAGCCTTGCTAGCTTCAAGGAGATTATTTGGGTTTTGATCCTCCTCTCTTCTCTTTAGGAGAGACGAGGAAAAGAGCTGGTCTATGGCGAGAAAGAGTGACATTTAGGGGAAAAGAGGACATGGGTTTTGGAGAGGAGAGAGAGGGGAATAATACCCATGCCTTGGATTTTGGAGAGAGAAAGAGTGAGGCTTGGGGGGTTAAAGGGATTTGTGGGTTGAAGAGGGGCAGAGAGGAATAAAACCAAAGGCTTGGAGTGTGAGGAGAGAGCTTGTGATTCTACTGAGGAGTGAAGGGAATTTTTAGGGACAGAAAGGGAGGGGATTTTTAGGGAGAAAAGGGGAAAATTTGGGGAGCAAAAGAGGAGTGGGGACAGGAGAAGAGAAGAGGAAGAGTGAAGAGAGGTCAGAGCTTCGAGTTTGTTTTTATTTTCTGGGGTTTTTCGACATTGGTCGCTTATTAAGTCTTTTCTGTTTTAAAATTAGCCCCTCATATCAAAGCATTGAAAGGGTTATTTAGCCCCACAAATCCTAGTACTTATTTCAAATTAATCCCTCATATCTTTAAATTTTTATCACGGGTTTCAAGGTATATCCCCCTGTTTAACTTATTTCTAACTCAATCCCACTTCTTTAAACCGGTTTACGTTCCAGTTATGAGTTCCCAGACCCGTTGCATTTGTGATTATAGAAAACCTTTATCTGTAAATTTTTTGAAAATTATATCGGGAGACTACAAATTGTGTGTAGAAATGTTATTCATCATGTGTGGTTAACAACTAGCATGGGTTAGCAATTTAGAGGGGACAGCGACAGGGAGTAATCTGAGACAACTAATCAAATTTGAGGGACTAATTCGAAACATTAAAAAGATTTTATCTTCTCTCAAAACATTTTTCAAGATTGGGCCATTTCGAAAACTTCAGCATCTCTGTTTGGACTTCAGGAGAGTTTTTTGGGCCTTCGTTATTTCTTGGTCTCTCACAATTGAATCCTTGCTCGGGCAAGCTTTGTCAGCAATGTGGACCGCAAGATGGGCATAAAAGAAAAGGGGAAAAAATGATTTTTACGTAAACTTCCATCCACAACCTAAATTTTAGATTTATACAATTTGATTTCGTTAACTGTTACATTTCTCAGTGTGTTGACATGGTTTTGTTTACAGCTAAGAGAAAAGAGAAATTAGTGCCACATTTCACTCTAGAATTCTGAAGTTATGATGAGAGTTTTGAGTTACTAACATATTCTCACAAGTTGAGAGCCTTTTTCGAGAGTCAGAGCATTGATTATCATGCAACTTTTCAAATATGCTTAATTTAAATCAGTAGTTGAATAATATATTTATGCATAGATCCTTAGGATATCGTCTTAAAGTCACTTTAGAAATTATAGAGAGGATTATAACTTTATTCTGCAACAAAGAGAAGAGTTTGTTAGCTCTTGTGGACGGGCGAGTTGGAAACCAGAGAGCAAAGATAATTAATCAGTCAGGAATTCAAAGCTTTGTTCAGCAATTACTTTTAAAATGAATTATGTCCAATATTGACCTATGAAGTCCTCAATTATATAGGGATGTAATGACTCTTATGCTGCCGAATATGAGCATAGAAAATGGGATTCCATAGCATGGTTTATATATCAGACACCTGTAGGCGTTGAAAATCCTCTTTTTCCCGCGAACAACACCAAACATGTATGCTTAATTATAGTACTACGATACATTGAGTTATATGAAAATGATCCACATTTGGTCTTATAAATTTGATGCAATAAATTAGACGTCATTATGTTTTTTCAGTGTCCTAGTAAAAAGTTCTTAGGTTCCTGATGTCATTGTTCCAATCCGAAGTATCTGATTCAGAAAGGAAAAATATTTTTGTGTATTCAACTCTCCGTTCTGTTTGTTAGTTTTGCGTCCGGTAAAGTTTTGCTGGGAAAAGGCTTATGATATCGATGGCAACTAAGAACTGGCTAGGTAACTGTTTTTTTACAGAGACTTTTGATCTTTGAATGGGTCCCATTATTTAATGCAAGGATTAAAACCTTCAAGCTTTATCTTGAGAGGTTGTATCATGCTTCTTCTTGTGACGAGTATTTATAGGTATTTAAGCTTTCTTTGTCTTTATACAGTGAGGCCTTTACGTATCTAGTCATGTGACCCTAACTTGCTGTAGGCTTCTTCTCCATCCATTATCCCTCGTCTGAGGTTCAATGCATCTATTTATAATGCAAACATGCTTCTCTTGAACAAGTTGCTGCTAGATATTTTGTTAAGAAAAGACAATTTTGCCTTCATGAATAGTAATAAATTTTTTGTAATTAAAATATATTTTAAT
>JBAKGM010000200.1:5557788-5592083 GCA_037177215.1 Asparagus racemosus | reverse complement strand
TTAGTGACTGTGTGATCCGAGCGTAAGTTTGAGCATCAACATATATATATATATATGTTGCTGCTCAAACTTGCGCTTAGATCAAACAGTCACTGATCGTGGTTGGATCAGAGTTTAAGGATGTGAGGCTCGTTTCTCCTCCTAATACGATGCCCGGCAGCTGATCTCAACGCTGAGGAATAACTGTGGAAGGGTCGGAGTTGGGATCTCCGGTGGCCACTCCGACGATCAAGTCAGTATGTGAAAGAGGAGAAAATCAAGTGCTTGTAAAAATTAGGATTAGGGTTTTGGCAAAATAGTTTGCTTACCTTGGTCACTGTTCAATTTCTGCTTTTATACGTGGGTTAGAGGGTATTTTCGTGATTTTCGGTAGCCAATGTGGCGCGTCAGCCCTACGCCCATGTGGACTGACTTGGTGATGTGACTGGGACGTGCACAGGCTGCTGCGCCCTGCTGCGCCGAACAGTGTTGCCAAGTGTCAATAGGGGAGTGGCTAGGGAGTTTGTACCGTTACGGCGGTATTAATGAAGATTAGACCTGTAGCGTGGCCTGCCTTAATTGTCCGAGGTGTCTTAAATATCGTGTGAGTAGAGAGAATCTGCACATTGATTTCCTCATTAATGCGATGCTGACGTGTTGCCGTGACTCGGACCCAAGGCCGCTGTCCTACGTGGGGGGAGAGAGAGGTCGGCCTGGCGACACTCCTCCTGCTGCTCGTGAGGGTGCTTGGCTAGTAGGGCTGTCGGCTTTCGGTCACGGCGGAGACCGACTAATGTGGCCTTTCATGTCATCCGCGAGAAGGAGAGGGGAAGGTCTAGCTAATGCCGCCTCTCGTGTTATCCACACGAGTGGTCCGACCGGCACCGCCTCTCGTGTCGTCCACAAGAAGGGGCCGACTAGTGCCATCTTTCATGTAGTCCACGAGAAGGGGGCGACTAGTACCGCCTTTCATGTCGTCCACGAGCAGGGGGCGACTAGTACCGCCTTTCGTGTCGTCCGCGAGAAGGGAGCAGCTAGTACCGCCTTTCGTGTCGTCCACGAGAAGGGGGCGGCTAGTACCGCCTCTCGTGTCGTCCACGAGAAGGGGGCGACTAGCATAGCGGCTCTCCTGCTAGGGCCACGCTGGGCGTCCTAGAGGGGAGACGGCCGGGGTCGACGCCCGGGTCATCTGGTGGAGCTTTAGTTGACGCATCCGGGTCGCATTTCGCTGTCATTTAAGAGGGGGGTTTTACTCCCTTAATCGAGAAGGTTATCATTAGTAAGGGTTCAGGACCATAACAACCGTGATTAAGAAAATTCAAAGTGTTTCAGACCCCTCACAACCTGGTTCAAGTCTAAAAACTTTGAAGGGGTCTTGTAGACAGTCAAAAAAAAGACCAGAAGACGAGGGTCACATGCCCCTTGATTATCAACCTTGAAACACGAGGTTTGGCCAAGCAAAGGAGCTCGTCAGCCAACCGAGATTCGTTCAAGTGGCGAAACGCCAGATCCAACAGAGGTTCACCCAAGTAGCGAAGCTCGTCAACCAACCGAGGATTGCTCGAGCGACGAAGCTCGACTATCAACCAAAGTTCACCGAAGGAGCGAAGCTCGACAATTAACGAGGTTCAACCACGAAGCTCATGATCCATAACAGCCTTGAAGACCTAGTCAGCCATGTGGGCTAAAGCGTAGGTGTCAGTTACGCCCATGATCGCCCAAAGCTCGCCCACATTTCCTCATTTCTAGCAAGTCAGTTACATGCTTAAGTCCTTATAAATAGCCGTGAGCAGCTATGAAACGCACACACAGGCATACGCAGGCGCACGCGGAGAATCACAGACGAGCCCAGCAATCTCAAACTCACCAGCAATCTTGTTCTGATCATCAACGAGAAGCAAACTCGACGTGAGCATTGAGAGAAGCATCCTTCCACTACCTAGAACCCACATAACAAAAGAGAAGTCAAATCAATCTTCTCTTTCTATGTAATCGAGAGAGCTTGATTGTAATCTATTTCAAATTCAATTAAACAAAACTTTTTCGACCTTACACCGGTATCATGCCTTTCAACCTCAAAACCTACAAATGAATGTATCAATGTTACAACACAAACATGAGCACTTAAAGACCTGCTTAACAATTTCTTTTCGTCTTCATTGCTCATAGGCCCAGTGTTTTAGAAAGCGCTAGGTGCTTCTAGGCACTGGACCAAGCGCCTAGTGCCATGCACCGAGGCGGACACTTGAGATACACGTAGGCATATTTAGCATCAAGAGAAGAATTATTCTTTATTAAGATTCAAGATCCTATCTTTGCCCTTTACCTAAGAAGGCTAAGATGGATTTGGAAATAGAGTTATTAGTCCATTTTGACTCTTGCCCATTCTCTATATTTGTTACTATGCCTAAGCAAGCAATATACCCTTTTCACATGGTGCAATCCACATAAGCGGCCCATGCTCCCCTAGAGGCTCCCATGGTATAGGTGGGTGGCCTAAGTATCTTTTTTTTTTTTCTTTCAAGCATAATCAAAAAATTCAATTTTAAAATTCTATAAAAACAACGGTCTTCTCCTTTCCTCCTGTTTTCCTTTTCTTTGCGATCAAAACTTGTATTAGTTTCTTACACTTAGATTATAAAAGATAGAAGAATACTTAACTTACCCCGTTACTCATTTCAATGCCCGCGGATTGGTCTTCTCCAGAACCCAGTAATCAGTATTAACAGGCCAAAGCCATGTCCAATATTTATTACAAAGCTGTGCTGATTAATCCCATTCCCTATTTTTTTCTGAATACTTTCAATCAACATTCAACATTACCAAATATGACCTTTTTTCCCTTTCTTATTAATTTTCATATTAAATTCACAACTGCCATCAGGTTCTAATAATGAATATGATAAACTGATAATACATGTAACTATTCCTACTTTCTAGCTGTTTCTGGCCATTCACCATTCTCTCACAGAAATAAAGGTTTTCTAAAATTCCTAAATCTATCTGAATTGCATAGCATGGCAATCTAAAAAAAACTGATGTCAAATGGGCAAAGATAAGTTAGCCATCAAAATAATTGGCATTTCAATTTTCTTAGAGATAGAAACTAGTAGAACACATCCTCAGCCACCTGAAAATATAACTTCAGTACAAAATAGGGCTTAAACACTTACCTCTATCATTCCGGTCATTTGGACTTTCTCCAACCTGTTGCACAACCTTAGTCGCCATCAGTGGTGGAGTCAAGGTGGGCCGGTGGTGGCCATGACCCCTTGGCTTTTGACAAACAATACCAGTATGCATATATAATGTAGGTTAATTTCTTTCCATTTAGTCTCTCAAATCTCCCGCATTTGAAATTAGTCCCCTCAAAACTTTCATACTTGAAGTTTATCCCCCATATCTTTGAAGAGTTTTGAAATTAGTTCATTTGTTACATTTAACATTAACAACAGTTGGGTGGTGAACCAGGGACAAATAATTACTTAATTTGAAAATCAATCAAAGTTAACATGAAAGTCCAGAATTGAAATTAGTGGATTTAAGTTTACTAAAGGGACTAATTTCAAATTATTTAAAAGATTTGGGGATTAACATGGAAAAAAAACCTCAATATATACACACAATACACCATATTTCCATGTCATGTCCTTGTATGTCAAGTAGAATAGAGAAATAGTGTTTCAATTTTCATGTAGTTTTGCATTTAATATTAGAATTGTGAAATGTGTGTTTACAGCTTGCGACGGGTTATCTGAATCGTCCAAAGTTAAGGTAGATTCTCTAACATTTATTTATTGTGTAGACCATTCTATTGTATAGAACTAGTTTAGCAAACCATTTCTTTCTTTTTATGATCATTATTAAAGTGAAAAAAGTTTCTAATTTTCTACAACCAATAAAGTAACAAACATAGAACACGAAAGACTCAAAAACATGATATTTATAATTAAAAATTTTCTACATATTTAAATCTTCGATATATCTTTAGTTTTACTAGTAATAAAGAAATTCTGGTGCCCAACCGGACAAAAAATCCTGGCTCCGCCCATGACTCTAGGTGTATTTTAACTCAATGCGGTATAATTGGGTGTAAACTAGCAAAAATGTGCAAACATTTTCTTACTCAAAAAATAGTCAAAGACACTAACTCGAAATTCGTGTTCTTCGTCTCCTCCAACACCGACGAGAGCACCGCCACGTCACCAATCGCCGCATTCTCAAGAAAATCGATCTGAAAACCCTAGCCACTACCACAAAACAAAAAGGGGTAACGATAAAAGAGACGATTTTGAGAAGACTAGGGACCTAATTGGGAGCTAGGGTTAGGGTTTTCTGAGAGGGCAGAAGAAAAATCGTACCTTTTTAAATTTGGGGCATTAGTATTTTTGAAGGAAGAACTCGCGCTGCTCCACTGCGAGAGGCTCGTTGAGGGTCGAGAACGGTTGAAAGAGGGAGAAGGCGAGGGTTTAAGCAGGGGTTTTCACGATGGCGAGGATGCACGTGCAAAGCACGCGGGATCTTTTTGTTTCCACGCTCGGTCAAACATAAGAGTTGACCCGGTCTTTAACTTCTCAAATGTGAAAGAAAAAAATCCTTTCGTTTTTAAACCCTTTTACCCGCACCAAAATCATTCATATGTCCAAAAAACTTGAAGTGACTAATTTTTAGACCCAAAATATGTGTTATTTTGCTATAAAATATTAAAACATTTGTTAAGCTGCTATAATATTGAGCGTTCTTGGTGTTTGAATAGTTTCGGAAGTGAATGAGTTTTAAAAAAAAAGTTTTGGAATTGAATTTAATACATCTGTGTTCGTATTTGATTTCACCTACAATTTTTTATTTCAAATACGAATTTGGATAGTATTATCTGAATTCCTTCAGACTCGAATGAAAATACTTTCCAAACATTAGCGACCATTTAGCAAATATTACAACATACTTATTTGATTAATAATTTATAGTTTATAGATATAAACTATCCAATTAACATACTTCTTATTTAGTTAAACGAGATGAGGTTTTAAAAATTGCCGTAGGGATCTTTAAGTTTGTCCAAGTTTGTGTAAACTTGAGTTACACGATATAGATGTGTCAAAAAGAATATATCGGGCATGTAATATTATAAATTGTAAGGGATAAAACTCTAAACAAATATTTGATTATCGAATATATATTTGATTAAATTCTATTAGTTTATGAACAAATACTAAAAGATATTTGTTTATTGTTAAATGAACTGTCAAATAAAATATTATCGTATAGTTTTCCCCCTAAGAATATAGACGAACAAATAACCAACCATTTGATAATAGGCTGACTCGTTTCCACCTCTACACCCAAATAGTTGAAAGGAAAGGATTCAATAGTACAATTCTAGAGTTTGATTTATTACACCAGTACAAAACTAAGTTTAGCGTTCATCAAATGTCAAATTTCCAAACAATCTCATTGTTTACAAACATTATTTTCCCCTTCACCTCTCAATTCAAAAGTATCGTCTCCCTATGATGAACACTCCAATAATAATCCAAAACATTTAAGAATTAAATTTATGCTTCATAGACTTTGCATTCCTCGGTCTCCGGGTTTGTTTGGCAGAAGTCTTCAAGCGGGTCTCCGCTTCCTGGTGCAGCAGCCCCGGGCCATTTATTTGCCACCAAATGTGCCAAATCAACCACTCTTTGGCTGAAATTAAGAGGAAATTACGTAAATGTTGAAGGCAATTTAATCTTCTTCTGATATATTTATTCGTTATTGTCTGAATCACGTTAAATCTTTTAGTATTATATTGTATTCTATACTATCTACATTAGTACTTTGTGCTACCATCTCCTGCGCTAAGACACGTGTAAATTGCAGATGATTCTTTCATCTATAGACTTAGTAGCATTTATCGGCACTCAACTATTTTAGTAGCACTTATCATCTCTAGAATGGTTAATTGCAAATAACTCGACGAGTCGATGATAAGTGGTGCTAATTATCTTATCTTAGAAGGGAAAACCAAGTCACGTCTCACCTGTAACCCCACTCATTGTCATACCAAGCCACCACCTTCACCATATCATCCCCCATCACCATCGTCAACGACGAGTCGATCGTCGACGAAACGTCGGTGCACCTGAAATCCACCGACACCAGCGGCACATCACAAACGGCCAATATCCCCCTCAGCGGGCCCTCGGCGGCCTTTCTGAAGGCGGCATTGACGTCCTCTGCGGTGATGCCTTTCTTGGCGACGTTGATGACGAGGTCGACGACGGAGACGTTGGGGGTCGGGACTCGGAGGGCGATGCCGTTGAGCTTGCCCTTGAGTTGCGGGAGGACGAGGGAGACGGCCTTGGCTGCGCCGGTGCTGGTGGGGACTATGTTGAGGGCTGCTGCTCTCGCTCGCCTCAGGTCACGGTGTGATGCGTCCAACAGTCTCTGTTAAGGTATGGAGCACTTTAACACGTAAATTTCACGAAGGGTAAATTGCAATAAGTCCCTCCATTTATACATTATTTATTAAAAGAGGAGTAAGTGATAGTTAAACTAAAAGTACTTTTGTACTTCAAAAAACAGAAAGTGTAGCGTCCTTGATTATTCATAATAACTTCAACAGCAATTCAGAAAAAATGACCTTTCTACACGTTTTGTGTTCTTCAAACGTCTGGACAGTCTGATTTGAGAGTTGAAAGGAGGAATACTAGGCAAAAATAGTTTTGAGTAAAATAAAAAATCTAAACTTTTATAATCAATTTAAAGTTATCTATTTATTAAGTCTGTAGAACCAAACTTCATTACTAATTAACTTCATTACTAAAGTTATCATATTTATAAACAGGAGTAGTGTCAAGTATTCTTTCCCATAATTTTCTAGTTACAAACTATAATATTGCATGTCTATACAAACAATTATGTTAAAACACATTTTTATACATGAATTGATGATATATAAATAATTATATTTGAATAAGAGTAGTATTAAACATTCTTTTCTGGGCCTAATTTGGTAGCTATCAGCATGGACGCTTAAAATCAATACTCATTAGCTTGTGTAATAACAATGCAATACCTGATCTCCTGTGTAAGAATGAGTAGTAGTCATGGTTCCCTTCACAATCCCTACACAGAAACATACACACAACACAGTTTAAATGACTAGCAAACTCAATAATAATTCTTATATTTCTCCCAAATTTCAAACGAAAAAAAAATGAAAATGAAAATACTAACCAAACTCTTCATCCAACACTTTCACAAAGGGAGCCAGACAGTTTGTTGTGCAAGATGCATTGCTACAAAAACACACCAAAACATGGTTTGTGAAGTTTGGCGTTTGAGATATTTCAACTTGCTATAAAACACACCAAAACCTTCCTATTTGCATATACAAACCCCCTATAGTATGACGTTTTTGAACTTATTAACCCTATAGTTTCTTTTTCTTTTTATTTTTTACTTTGTCCCTAACAGCATGCATGTTTGGCATTTCATCTTGGAAGAGAAAGATAAGGTAAGATAGGGGAGAAAAGAGATGACGAAGTAAGAGAATTATCTTCATCTTCCCCTCTTCGATCGCAATTTAGGGTGAACGAAGTTTCTATTGATTGGAGCGGGGATTTAGGGGACGAAGAGAGAATAGCGCACCTCTCAAAAACTTTCCAAACTGGGTGAACAGGTTCCCCTACTTTCGCTTCTCCCCTACTCCTCTCTATCCATACAGGGATTGAAAGTCAAAAACAAATTTCACTTGGGGTAAAAGCACAAGGTGAGGTCTATCTGTCGAAATGAAACTACATAGGTAATAAGTTAAAAAATGCCATTCTACGCTATGCGCAATTAACCTTGTCAGTTATGCTCATTGCTCTATTGAAGAAAAAAGGAGAGAAATCCAAACCTTACGATGTTTGCAACTTCGTCGGAGTAATCCCCTTCGTTCACTCCCACGACATATGTTGGAATATCGGCACCCTTGGCCGGAGCTGTGATGATAACCTTCTTGGCTCCGGCTTGGATGTGCTTTCCTGCACCTGGACCATCCACAAACACTCCGGTCCCCTTCATCGAACAAGTTAACAACCTCATATCTCAAATTTCTGTATAGTGTAAGAACGCGTTTACTGATGTAAAGATCAAATACCTCAATAACAATGTCGATCCCCATTTCAGCCCATGGAAGCTTCAACGGATCACGGTTCGACACAACCTTGATGTGTTTTCCGTCAACACTGATCGTCTCATTGTCGACAATCTTCACGTCTGCTTTGAACGTGCCAAGCATCGAGTCATATTTAAGAAGGTGAGATGCCTACAAAACAATCGAAAATATGTTATTATAGTGAAAGAGCATATGTGAATTGGCCAATTGAATCATCACTTTTTTGCCGTCAATTTAGAGTATAATTAGTCTTTTTTTTAAAAAAATTAAACTGAGCATAAAAAAGTACTTTGTTATCACGTGATTCTCACTCATGTGACATCCTCATTCGGAGTACAGGGAATGTAATTGCTAATAAAATAGTTTAGAAGTTATAAGTGACTGCAGTATATATGAAACTAACTCGACATAAATAAATGCAAAATGTTAAGTTTGTGTGAACTTACATTCTTGACACCTCCGCTGTCATTGACGACGATGACATCGAGAGGAGAGTCCTTCCTCCCATGCCAGCATCTGAGGAAGTTTCGTCCAATGCGACCAAATCCATTGATTGCAACCTTCAGCTTCGCAACGGTCTCCCCTCTGATGGGTTTGGCTGCTGCAACCTGACGCATCATATAACACCATATTGATTTCAGTAAATGCATAATCAACATCTTGATGTCTGTCACTGTCAGTTCAATATCTTACCTTGGTAGATGATTGAGCAGTCACAACATCAGAGAAGGAGGATTCTCTCGCGTTCGACGCCAAGGGAACGCTTCGGAGCCCAGAGAACTCGGAGAACTCGAGCCTCTGAACTCTGGTAGGGGTCTTGGTGGGGTGGAGCTTGATGGAGGAGGAGGGGATCCTGGAAGAAGCAAGAGCTGCATGGCTTGCCATTGTAGATAGTCAGCAGCCAAGATCAGAGGGAGTTGGCAGAGGGAGCTTGCATATATACTCGCATTTGGTGTTTTCATTTGTATGGTTACAGTTTGGGGTGCATCATGAGGACAAGATATGAGATGAGAGGATGACGAGTGGCCAAAAGTTGGAGCCACACATTTCTTAGCCTTACTTCTCAATATACATGGCTTCTCAAAATTGTCCCTTCCTCTATTTCATTTCATTTTAGTGTTTTTTTTGTGAAGTTTGAAAGTTATTGGTTTTGTTGATTGAGGCCACTTGCTATCAATGAGATATTTGCTATCTATTAGTCAAGCCTTTGCATGGCCAAAACCGCTAGAAGATCCTTTTCCTATGCTCATTCTCAGCCTTATATTGTTGAAAACCTGTGACATAAAAACCAGAAAGAGTGACTGTGAGAAGTCCTTAGAAGGATTTGTATCCTTTCCATTATCCAAAAAAGGATAGAAGGCTTTTGATTACAATTTAATTACAACCTTCCAGTTCTTTACTAGACAATTGCAATTCATTCCAAAAATTTTAACATTTACCACATAAAAGCATTTTGCATTCGTTTCCATTTTAAGGTGAACTGAAGGTGATTTTTTTCATCAAGTGAAAGTGCAAACAGGGAGAAACAATCCAATGACCATGACCCATCCGCTAGTCTGCAAACCAAGTGGAGAACAACTTTTGGATGAGAACTCCCAATGTTCTGTACTCACTCAAAAGATTTTGTACCAACTAGTCAGTAAGCATGAATCACTTTATAGTTTCTGAAGAACAAGAAAAGTCCTTGTACCTTGGCCAACCTTTAATTGAATAATAAGAACCGCCAAAATTTGTTCTTTTCACTCCAAAATCTACACGTTGTTGAAAACCAAGAACACTTTGGATTTTATTATACAGCAACGCAGGAAGTAGACATCTCTATGCCTCTATGAAGTATACATATTTGTGATCTAGAGTAAGATTGTGCAGTATATCTGGATCTGCACACTTAGACAACTCGTCGACAAGTCTTTCCTCGATTCCGAATCCACATAATTATATCACGTATAATACACAAAACTGGGAGCAGTCCAATCCCATAGGCACAATAGAATCTATGATAGTGCAACTTCTAAGAATGCACGGAAATATCACCCCTTCTCAATATGTCCTAATGTCCCTGTGCAATGTATGCACGGAACTCTGCTTCAGGAGCAAAGTGGCTGATGCATATCCAATGAACAAAAGCAGGTGAGTTACTAGCAGTTTAGAATCTTCTCATTGCCAAAAGATTGCACGCACCAAAGTCACAGGCAATGGCACAAGAGCTCCATAGTAAAAATCGCCAAGAAGTAGATATACAAAGATCTCTAAGTAGATGCTCCCTTGAACGCAAAGTAAAGAAAAAGCAAAGCTTTGGCCTCAATCAATGTGTTGTTTCTTTTCCTGCCTTTGGGCAAGATACCAAGATGCAAGGCCGCGAAGGCTGACACCGACTAGTATCTTGCATATAGTGAGCATGATGTAGGTCAAGCTTGACCAAATGAGGATCCAAAGCAATCTCCATGGGAGGGGACCAAAAGGAAGAAGGTTTGAATATATTGGAGTCAATACTCGGATGACCTGCACAATGTTTGAAAAAAACTGTGAGATCCTTAGATAAATATAGGACATGACTTTCCAAACAATTAGAGTCCATGGCCGGAACCTACCACACATGCTGGTGCAAGAGGGATGAAAGTAAGGTCTTGTCGACGTTCTTCAGGCTTCTCATTTAGCGTCTAAACAAAGAAGGAAAAACAAAAAAAACATAAGCAATATATTCCTAAATAAGCATCTTTTTAGTTACATAATCACAGACTTCATATAAATTTTTTAGAATTAAGCCCTCAGGCCAAAGGAAACGGGAACGTTTCTCCGGTGGGGTTGAAGTCTATACTAATATAAAAGTCACATTTTCATTATGTTACAAAGTGAGTGAAAACACTCTGATAATTAACACCAAGTAGGGATTTGAATCATCATTTTACATATAATAAACTATATAGTTTTACAAAATGAAAGTATATGCAAAGAAAAGCAAACAAAAAGCGCTCATTCATGACTCCGGAAAGTTCTCTTTTTTATTTTTGAATAATTTTAAATTTCAAATCAAATTCTACTGAAACTGTACTAAAATTAGAAAAGATAAAGCCTACGAAGGAGAACCAATCACAAACAAGTTTGAAACTCAAACAAAAAAGAAATTTCACATGCCTAAAGAGGCCTCTTTGCATTAAATTGAACTCCTGTTTCAGACGCCCTGATTTCCGGTAATAACAGCAAAAGGGAATATATAATATTGATGGTATATCTTAGAGACTGGGTGTTATCACCATAAGATTCTGTCTGATATTGCAGAGGTATTTGGTATTGCCAAAAGAATGGACATTGCCTCTTGCGCATGGACATGTTTGTAATTTGTGCAGTGATTTGTCAGTGAGGATAAAAGCCAGCATTAGTAATTCTTTGTCACCTTGAACACAATACCACATGTCTATTGCAACAGATATATCACACCCCCATAATCATTGAAAATCAAATAGGACAAGATATCATAGATGACAGCTACATGTTCTGTTTTTAAATAAGCCGACCAACTTATCTCTTGAAATGTAAGGTATAGTGTAACAGCAAGTTGACACAAATAACCATATACCACTTTAGCAGTTAAGGTAAACACCTTCACTTAACACAAGTGCCTAGGTGGCCACTGTAATTTTTAAGGTTATCTTGGCAGCTAGAGAGCCTGCCAGACAGAATATCTACATACTAATTTGGGACATAATGAATCCGACATCAATATTCTACCCAGATCAAAATAAAACGAAATCAAACTTATATAGTTTCATTAGCGTGGAAATCTTACATCATTTTATTACTTTTAGAGGCTGACAATATGCTAAGAAACGGTAGAAGAACAATAACGGGCCATCACACCCAGAAAAAAATCTCTGCCTGCATAGGCAGTTTGGTTTTTCAACACAGATATTTGACCACAATACTTTTTTTTTTTGTTGGCAGTTATATATCACAGTTGGATCATGGTATCAAGCCCCAACAACCTCTTCATATCCTCTAAATGAAAAAGAGAGATGGAATGTCATCAGGTTGGTTATCTTCATTCATCTCTCTGCCATCCCTCCTATGCGTTGCAAGGGTTGATAACTACTAAAAAGTAATTCCTATTGACCAAGGGATATCATGCTGAATCCAATCATCAAATTTTTATAATGAGAAAAGTTTTAGTCTTGCAGAAATAATACGCACCATTCCATAGAAACGTTAATATGATCTAGTTATATCATGACATCCACAACATTTTAAGCTCTGAGATCACCATAGGTATGCCTAGCAACATTATCGATTTGTATATAAAAATAGATTACATATTTCGGGAATATAAGCTCCACTTTGCATTGCACAGATAACTTTGTTGCTATGACACATATACTTCCACCAAGAAGTCATATCATACAGTGTATTATACATGACATTCCTTGCTGGGCCATTGTTATTTTCTATGTACATTTTGTGTGCATTTTCACGTCCGTGTTAGATATTATTTGTATTTAGATTTAGGTGATATTATGAGATAGTGTTGAGATATTATGAGACGTATTGGATATGATTTTATCTCATACCTATGTTATAAACTTGTAATATTCACCTAATCTCTATTTAAGAGAGGTTATGATTAGATGAATAATAACTTTTTCTTCTTTATTTCTCTACATGATATCAGAGCCTACTCGATCCTAACAACTCCTCCCATCTTTCTAGATCTCGGGGCCTTAGATAGGGTTTTGCATGGCCTTCGTGCTCCCCTCGATGGCTATGCCAACATCTTCCGCGGCTTCGTCAACATCTTCGATTTCTACATCATTTGTTTACTAAATCTTTATTAAATCTCAATAAAAAACCCTACCCTTGAAAAACTCTAACCTCAAAAGAAAAAAGACAATATTTATCACGCGGGTACTGTTTATCGTGAACAGTGACGCTCTTCCTCATCACCCGATGGTTGGATGCAAAAGTACGTAGTTGATTCTGACATTGCTTCTACTAGCTAACTCGCCTAGGATTTCCTTTTACTGGCTAATCCATGTAGGATTTCTCTTTACTGGCTGACTCGCCTAGGATTTCTACTGGCTATTACTACACTTTTCTGCTTGCTGACATCTTCAAGTATTTCGGACAAAGATGACATTGTCAAAGCTCTTGCAATTTGCTGTTTTAATTTGATTTGTAACAAACTGGACATATATAGTAATATATGCTCTAGCTTGAGAAGGAATGTTAGATATTATTGGTATTTAGATTTAGGAGATATTATGAGATATTGTTGAGATATAATAAGATGTATTGGATATAATTTTATCTCATACCTATTTTGTAATATCCTCCTAATCTCTATTTAAGAGAAGTTAGGATTAGATGAATAATAACTTTGCCTTCTTTATTTCTATATAGTCCACATATGTGCTTCTTAGCTTGATTGTAAAGGAGGAAAAGCTAATAAAATTACTATCAAGGTTACCAGGAACATGGATTTCTTCGATACGCAGAAAGTAAACAAGCGCATAAAATTTTACTACTCATGAAACATGGTATGCCGGGGTTACTTCATTGGACACTTAGTTGGAAAGTTATACATTTATCTAGAGTGCCAGATAACTTTTATAAAATAGTGAAGTAGTACACTGATGCAGACGTGTTGCATACATAAGCATATGTCTGTTAGTCTAATTATAAAATCTAACCAAGGTGCACTTCTCTGCGTTAAGGATGTTTTATTTCCACTTTCACCTTCCCAGTAAAATGCAATTTATAATATATGTATTTAAAATATCTTTTGAATCTTCCAAATAAATTATGACATACTTTGCATCTCTACTTTCTTCTCTTGAAAAAAGAACTTTTCTTGTGTCTTTTTCCGCTGCTTTATTAATAACAAGGAAATTAAAGAGTCATCCTTGCTTAGGATGCCTTGTTGCCAAGGAAATTAAACGCTGTCAAAGATTAGAAAGTAGATATCATCATTCCAAGTCACTACTTTTCCATAACTTGGAACGTGCGTTTCAGATCACAGATCGTTAGGGGTCTAGTATTTCCTAGTAATAGATATTATGATACTGAATAAAAGGAATGCAGACACAAATCTGGCCTTCAGGTTGAGAGATATATGGGGAAAGAGCAGTTGATTACCTGTTTGCAAAGGTCTTCAAGAAACTCTGAATATGCAACAGGCTTTATTTCATTGAATTTTGCAAGGAAGGAATGCTTAATTGTATCGATAAACACTTCACACAAGTAAACCAGCAGGGCATTCTGAGAGGTCAAAGAAAACAGTCTATATGTGCTTTAGAAAACAAATAAATTAGGAATCTAGGTAATAAATAGTTGGACAATTTACCATCAGAAAACTTTCAAACCATGGTCCCTCCGCCTCCAAGATATTTTGAGCAAGCACAAAAAGTACAAATGCTGTAATGTGGAACCTCTCCACTATGTCTGATAATAAACATCAACAAAGTACGAGGAAATAAATGAGTCGAGAATCAGACAGCTGTTATCACTAAGCTTATAAGGCAAATAATGAATGTGAAAGAAAAGAGACTGAAATTATGTGACAAGTTTTTTTACTAGAACTTTGGCAAATGCAAAAGTAAAATTTTCCATGCTAACACGCATAGAAAATAAATAAATACATAAAAAATATTTAACAGTGAAATTTGTGAGTTTCTATGAGGATATATGCATGATAATTCTCTCCCATGTATATAGAAAAAAGTGCTTTCAATTTCAGGCAAGATGGTCCTGTGCTCAGTTCAGGTCTTACTCAAGGTCTGGTCCTACTTTTTTGTTACCAAAAGGGAGAATCCATATCCAGTTTCTTTTATTTTCATAGTGCTTATCTCAACAGGAAAAGAAAAGACGAGAAGGGCTTAATTGAGTGAACAGCCCAAATTGAAGATTCATTTATATTTTGTAAACTTAAAATTTGCAATTTCTTTTCTCAAATACTAAACTAATACATTTCTTAGGTATGGACATGCAGAAGACACGACAAAAGGAATCATATATGCATATGAATCCAACCAACATTTATAACTTTCAAGGGGAAGAAAAGAAAACAGTTACATTTTAAACAAGATACAAAATTGATTGCCAATTTGACTTGAAAATGGTTTCTTGCAAATGGATCATGCTTACCAGATGAAAAACTTCTGTGGAGAAAGTAAATTCTACCTGCCAATGACATAGCTGCCACATCCACCACACTCGCAGGAAATATTACACCATTTATTCTCCTATGTCACATCAAATTTGTGACATGCCATTTAAATTATTGATTCCATCTGGGACCAATACAAGTACCAGAACATCATCAAAGGGGCATTATGAATATAGAGTCTTGATTCTAAATCTTAATTCATGATCACAAGATTCTTCTGCTCCGGAGGAGCACTTGCACTAATCTTATTTCCAATAACTCCCAGCACATATCAAGGTGTAATAACTCCAATATATCTTTACTCGCAAAGAACTTCTCTGTATCAAAAAACATTTTTGGTATACTACTAGAGTTCTTGCTTGGTTTCTTTCACCTTATACACTTCTAAGGAGTGCAATCAAGTCTTCAGGTGTACTTTTTAGCCCAAAGAATCTGATGTCATCAGCCATTGAAACTACTCATTGTCACTAGACTACAGGTAAAGCTCGAACTGGAAGTTTTAAATCTAAATTTTGTTCTCTTTCCCCTTACCAACTGCAACTCTTTGATCATTTTTATTCTTTCCCTTTTTTGTCCCCTCTGCTTTTCCCTTTAATGCCCCCTACACTCTGCTGCTTGAGTTAATTCATTTTCTCTCTCCTCCCTTTTTCTCCGCTTCTTGTAATCATGCATGTTCTTCCTCTCGTATTTTGATCCTCCTTTTTTTTTCTTATATTTCCTCCGTTGTGAGTAAACAATTATTAGACGTTATTGTATTATTCAATTGCTTGTTCTTTAGAAGTATATTCTGAACTGTGGTCCCTAACGTGAAATATGCTTAAATATCAAATGGCGGGCATATCTAAGATGCTGTTACATGGCATGAAGTAACAAGGAGACCAGATAAATTATTACGTGTTACAAGCAGATCTGCTTTGGAATAGCAATAATTTGGCTTTGTCCGTCACATAAAATATGCAGGTAGCTTGTTTGGAGTGCTATTTGAAGACTGCAGACATCACATACATTAATCACAAGAAGTTCATGCAAAGCAAAACAATATAAAACATGTTCATTTCATGCATCATAACAGGATTATGGAGATAAGAAAATCTACTTACCATAGTATGCCAAATTCTGAAGGTTTTCTTTGCTGAAGCGTTTAAATACATTACTTTTGATCTCAGCAAAATTGTTTGACACCAGTAACGCCATTAAAGCATTATTGTGGGCAATAATGCATGTCGATAAAGTTATAGCCTGAGCTAATAAAACGAAAGAATGCACAAGTATAACTAGTTAAGGAAATTCAACTTAGATAAAGTGCACCTGGAGATGTAAGAAAAAGTCATGGATCTGAAAGGATATTAAAAGCAATAACAGCTATCATGCCATCAAAAATGAATCTCAGCAGTTCAAATGTTAGATCATCTTCTGAACAATTTGCAAGGCCCTCTGCAGAGTTAAAGAGAACTTGCAAAACATCTTCCCCAAAAGACTGACAGAGTTTATCAAATATCTGTTGGGATTATAGAGGAAAATTACAAACGTCAGCATGCAACACATTGTAGTTTAACAGAGTTCCATACATCATTTTCTCACCTCTAGCACATTATATACCACATAAAGCTTGATTGTACCTTGTCCACGTATGATATGATATATTAGGCTGATATCTGATGCAGGTAAAAAAGGATCACAAAAAGATGGTTTCAAATGTAACAATTAGGACCCATGTAATTACTGATATTTTCAGCAACTGGAGGTAAAATGTATAGAAAAAATGCCAAAAAAATGCCAAATAGAATCTTGGATAAAGCAAAGGAGCATCCACCTGTCAACTGTAGAGTTATAACTC
The DNA here is from genome assembly GCA_037177215.1 of Asparagus racemosus. Lineage (NCBI taxonomy): Eukaryota > Viridiplantae > Streptophyta > Magnoliopsida > Asparagales > Asparagaceae > Asparagus > Asparagus racemosus. Next base: position 5,574,962 of record JBAKGM010000200.1, on the reverse strand, counting down.
CACACGCCAACACAATAAAACAACCAAAATCAGATAACTCAGCAGCATTTGGCCTTCGGAACTGCCTGCCAAAATATTTTGATCAGCTGTACGACAAAACTAATTATCTAACAATCACAAGTCATGGATAACAGAATCACTCAACGAAAGAGCTTTGCAGTGCATATAACCAGTAGGCTATATTTTTCCACAGCCGCAGTTGACTTATCAGAGATAAAAGTAATCTAAAAAAATAAGTGACGCACAGTAAAACAACATGATAATAGAAGAAAGAGAAAAGTATACAGAGCAATATAAGCAGTTGACTATATGTTTCCATATTCACAATTCACTTCTAGATTTAAATCACAGATTGTAAGCTGTTGTGAATTTAGTTGTTTCATGAACTTCCAACTTAATGTGTTTTAAAGAATGAGCTCTATTTATGAGATGATATGCTGGGATTTTCGCTGAGTTGGAAGGACATCCATCAAAATGTCAAATGTCTGGCCTCTATCCTTCCACCAGCATTTTGTCCTCGGGTTTCTATCATAAACCAAAGGTATGAATCATACACAGCATGTCAAAGGCATTCACACACTCGCCGCGAGTAGCCAATAAGAAAACATGTGCACCAACGTGACTGCTGATAAGCACCAACTTCATTTCCATGCCATTTAAGAGTGAATGCTGCAAGAAACCAAGGGCTTTCGAGTCTTGTAAGAGCTTAAACATCCCTGCATTTTAGCTTCTCATATGAAGACCATAATTCACACATTCATATGCTCTTCAATAATTATAAATAATGTCAAAGAGGATACATGTTATGATCCCGACGTATTTGTAGATCTAGTCATCTCCACGCCCAATATTATATGATCACTAGAAGGGAAGCCTATGACCTTAGTAGCTTGTAAGGAAACTATACATACGATGAGTTTCACAGGAAAATCTAATTGTAGGTAGAGAAAGGGTCACATAAGCATATGATTAAAACTGTGCATAAAATGTTCAGAGTTCGCGATATGAAAAATTAACTTTACTATTGTTTGCTTTGCCTGAGGAAGACCAAAATAACACAAGTATGCCATAATTTGGCTTCAGGATCAAAATTAGGGTTGCAAATGAGTGGGACATTAATATCTTGCTGTTAGCTGGAAAGAAAAAAAAAACGTTACAACATAGAATATATTGACAACAGGTTTTTACTTTAGTTGTGTGTTCTATGACAAGGAAAGAAAGTAGAAAACAACCACATTTACCAGTGAAATTAAGAGAAGTGCCACTGTAGCTATACACCTAAATTCAATGAGGTGGTAACAAAATCAACTGGCTTGACTGACACCTTGAAGCTAGATTAGACCCTTCAAAAGGATGTGTTGAAAGTTAATTCATGGGCCCAAAGTGCTTTATAGAGAGCAGGTACGTAAAATGACGGAACCTAAAATAAATGCTTTAAAAAACAGTAAATTGTCACAGAATAATTAACTGACAAACCTTGTCTTCAACACCCTCCAGATAGTCATGAGAATTCTAGCTGGCATAATGGTCAGCAATGACAAAAATGAATCCAAACAGAAAAAGAATCCTGCGATAATAAGCTGCAGTATCACAAATTAATATTAGAGAATTCGTCCTTCTAAAATGAATATAATAACTTGCAACATAATTATCATCTATCTGAAAGATAATTGCATGATAATGTCAAATGCTACCATCCAAATAACTTTGCATATTAAAGAATAACAAGAGATCTGTTTCTGTTTCTTTCTTCAAATGGTACGAGAGAAGAATGCATCATATAGTAGATCGAGCTATCTACTAGAGTGAATTACTCCTTTTTTACTATCATTACTGCTTATTTTAATGGTAATGGTGCGACAGTGAACCATTTATTATGTCATAAATGAGTATGTACTTTATGTTTTATAGATATTACTCTAGAAGGTGTATTCTCAAAAAATAACGAAATAAAACTGTTACCATAACCAATAAAGCCTATCACTTTTCAAGTAGGTTTAGATACTGCATAAAATGGGCATTTATAAGATAAAGTTGTATCCATTTTGCAAACACCCTTATCGGACACCGACAGTTCCTTAGACAATCCACAGGATACATTTTAGCCCCTTCTCGTACATATGCTCAATTATAAGAAGTATTCATTTAGGACACCTTATGATAGTTAATGAACACGTGTTGCACACTTCTTGTACATTCTTTTCTTCACATTACATGTTTGAGATATTAATTAGCTTTAGGTATACATCAAAGATTATTTAATGGCAAAGGCCATCAGAATGTCGTCTTGTATAAAACCATGATAAGTTTAAAATGCATAACTACTCTATTTAAAGTTAAGGAGTTAAGGCCTACTCCTTTGCAAAGTCATATAATACGCTAACATTCCGGATATATGAAATCATCATATGTTTTGTATTATTTGAAATAATTGTCTGTAGTTTTTGATTCATGGACTTTGTCTAGTTATGTATGTTATATGGTCTCTCTTTTTATTGGCATATACATGCCAGTGTCATATTACCACGTTCCCATGTCAGTTTCGGTCTAATACCCATGTCTCATCTCCTTATCCATGCTTGTTAATTTAAATGCCTTTGCAGAATATTTAATGATAAAGAAAATATTAGTGAAGTGCAATAGTACCCGTTCACATCTCAATGGCACGTGAAACATAGTGTTATAAACCCTCTGTCGTTTCTTCTCATTTCCTACAGAAACTGTGCTTCTAAGGGAATTGCCACCATATATCTCTCCCATAAAGTATTTCAAGGGTGATCTTTCAACAGATGAGACTTCTGCATAAAAACCGATAAATACAAAAATTTGTACAGCGATAACTATAGACAGAAGCATGAAAACAGAAAAGTTGAGAAAGAAAAGATTGCCAAAAACAAACTTATACCAGTAACTTAAGATCATACTTTTTTGGAGAATGGGCTGTTGCTTGGTGCAAGCGGATGTGTATCCTAGATCTTTCGCCCATAAAAATGAGGTTTTACCATATGATAGTTCGGTAATGAGGAGGAAGTTAAGGTCATGAACATTGTTATGCACATAGGGTGACCAATATGTTTAATCTGATCGGCCATACACAAGGACTACTATTCCCATCTTACATACAAAACCAGATTATTTTGAGCAGTAGAAGCTTGCAATATTAAATGAAATCTAAGGCCCATCAAACTATCATGTAGAGTTTCAACAGTTACATATGAAATCTAGGACCCTTTAAGTTGGCAGAGAGTTTGATTTCATTCCAACCACAGGCACTTGGTGCACATTTCTTTAAATAGTAGGCACAAAAGCATTTAATTTGACAATCATGTGATGCATAATCCTTAGAGTTCATAACTCAATTTTGGATAGATCACGACTAATGATGTTCATAATCGATGGTTCTAGATCTCCTTTCACTTTGATACCCATAAAGATGACATCACAATAATTACATGTTACATAGTTGGCAAGTAAAACGTTGCAGTGTAAGGAAATCAGAATGAAAAAGGTTTCACCCTTTTTTATGGTGAGGGCGACTGGCTGGGCAATCATAATAGAAGAGAAAAGAATGTTCTTATGGGCTTCTTGAAGGAAAAGAAGAGGAAGAAACTATATATACATGTTTGCGTGTATGGAACTATAATGTATCAACTGTCTTAGAGAATATACCTCCTATGTGAAACGGAAAGCTCCACTTCGCCATTCAACTACATGATCAACAACATTCATCTTGACTCTAAACATCTAAAGCGTACATACACCAAAATTTCGTGATTTGCAAATTAAGTGGTTGTTATAAAATTAATAGTTTCACCATGATAAAACATTTCCCATCTCAAAATCTAGGGAAGATAAATGCATAACTCATCATAATCTTTACATCTTCATTCTTCAACAACCACCAAAAAGACCAATACGTGGTGTGATTTAATTAATCACGGACTTTAATTTAAAGTAACATTTGCATAGCTATGGGCAGTCTAGCACCAAACCCTACACCTATACTCTCAAAACTTTAACTACACCTCAAAAATACTCGTAACAACAATACGTGCACCAAAAACTTCAGGGAACAATTGTGCAATCAATTAGATTAAAAATGCAGCAAACCTCTTAAAAGATTCGGATCCTGACCTATGACTTTGTTCCAATCCAAGCTCTCCATCGTCTCCAGTCTTGTGACGCCCCCATTCATCTCCTCCAGCCTCCACTGCCCTGCAGTCGACGCCGTCGAATCCATACTAGTATTCAAAGCCGAGCTCTCCCGAATTCCGCTACCCAGCTCCGCAGGCACATCACAACTCCCTCCATTACTCACATTCCTCTGCCTCAACTCCGCAGACGACACGCAACTGCTGGCCTGCGATCCATCGAACTCCAAGTTCTCATAAGCAGCAGATTCAACTAACGATCTCCTCTCGATGACGGAAGCAAACCCTAGCCCGTTATCGTCCTCGTGGCCATTCGTTTCCTGCCTCTTCTTCTTGTGCTTCTTCTTACGGCGGGCGGGACGGCCGTTGCCGTTAAAGCTGACGCCGTTGACGAGGCCGTCGAAGATGGAGAGATCGGAGAAATCGCGGGGTGAGAAGGATGAAAGGCTGTGTTCGTCGCCGGAGCTTTCGGTGGCGAGGAGGTCGAAGGAGACCTTGCCTCCTCCGGCGGCAGCCGATTTGGCGGTCATCGGATCGAGGTAGGATGAGATCGATCGATGGATTAGGGTTTGGGTGCGATCGAGGTAAAGGGGAAGATCGAGAAATCGACGGAGATGTAACGTCAGCTGCCGGAGAGTTCACACACTTTTCCGTTTTCTTTTTTAATGAAAAGGATTTAGAAAATAAAACTTTGTTTATTCTCTCAAGTATATGTATGCGTATACTGTATATATTGTATTACTGAATGTTATTGATGAGGGTTTATAAATTTATAATCCGCTTGGTTTATAATCTACAAATGAATTACAAGTCATCATTGTTGTCAAAATGATTCAAAAAAATTTTAATGGATTAGAAAGAGATAAACTGGGGCTTGTAATTTTGTAAAATGGTGAGGGATATGTTAGTCTTTGACTTTGCTTATAAGCCACCAAAAAATTAGTTTGTGCACTAACTTAACTTTTGCTGCTAATAAGCCCAAATAAATATGTCAAAGTAACTTCTAAGCCACTCTTACCACTTGTCAAACATGCTCTAAATCTGATAATCTTGAACACGCATATTGCACGAAACACTAACTGAATCCTATGGGAGGTGCTTGATTTAGACTTGACTCGTGTTATGCACGAGACCCGGCACCCATGTTTACATGTGATATTTTTCCTTCACCGGCAACGTTATGATATTAATATCGATATTTAACTCCAATTTGATATTATTTTATAGCTTGAAAAATAATCATATAAGTACTTTTTTTATATAAAAAGATAACCAAATTGATATTAAATTTAATATAATGGCATAATGTCACCGGTGAAAGAAAAAAAATATCATATTGCAAACAGAGTTTGGTAAAAATGCCAATTTTGTAATTTAACCCTTTTATAAGTGTATGATATATTTTTCCCCATATTTAAAAGGTTGTGATTATTATTTTATTTTATTTTATTTCAAACACTTAATAATAATTGAATAGCTATAAATCTTAATAGACAAATTTGAATATATACCTGTCGAGTTCATCGGGATAATAGGATATGGTCCGATGTTCAAATACTATGCTAGTTTTCTTGAAATTTGGATGGATTTGAGGTGGACCTCAATTCTCGTTGTTTTCTTGAAATGATTGAGTCCTCCCGAGAGTGTGAAAGCTCAAACTTGGCCATAATATTTGATCAACTTGTTAAATTAAAATTATCCGATCAACTGTGATTTAAGTTATATCATACTCAATCATTTGAAGATAACTAGGTGGAATGCACGTGTATTACACATGGTTAAATAACTTGATTATTTCATTCGGGTTTATGTCTTTATTTTTTTGAGAAACAGATTTATGCCTTTACTATAACTCATTTGTGAAATAATTCATGGTTACCATATATTTTATTGCACGAAATAAGATCATGTTTTTAAACCTCTAACTGATGATGATAACATTTGGTAGACTAAAATAAAACTTGATAATGTATTGAATTTAGTTATGTCTTACAAATTTTAGAACTTTGATCTAACAGACATATAAAAAAAATCGAACTTGTAATTTTAAAACTTTGATCTAACAAACATATGAAAGAACTTTTATGCTATATAGCAAATGCATAACAGCTAATGTGATGGGAAATCCATATTAAATACATACTTGATAAAATTCACATAAGACCAACAAAGAAGATTAGTTACATTACCCAAAACATTAGTTTAAAATTAATAAAGTTATTATCAATATGTTAGTAATTAATATAGGATTTTCAATATGAGTACAACACTTCAAACCAAAAACTTACTTGTTATTATCAATATGTTAGTAATTAATATAGGATTTTCAATATGAGTACAACACTTCAAACCAAAAACTTACTTCCCACTAAACTATTAGTAATCACTAATATGATTTTTAATATGGATAAAACAATTCAAACCAAAAACTTACTTCCCACAAAACTGTTATGTCACATTCTTTATACTAAATGACAACAACATTATTCAGGAAAAGCGACATCTACCATAGGACCACTCTAGGAAAGTTTTCAAATTTTGAGAGATACTATTTTCTTGTAGCAAAAATCCAGCCGACCAAATACAAATCGGTGTTCACGGTAAAAGTAAGTCCATACACGGTTTATGAATGAGAGTAATCACATAAGAGTCTATGATATCAAAGAGATAATGTAGACATATAATTCACCTAACAAAACCCCTCACTGGAATCTTGTAGCATTTATCATGCTTTGTTAAAAAAGAATGAAGTTTAGATGGGTCTTTTTCAAAATTCTTCAAATGTCATGTGTTTTCTTGAAACTACATTAAGTTTGTGTTTGGATTCAAGGAATTATTAGAAATTGAAATTTTGTAATTAATTACAATCCACTGTTTAGGAATCGATGGGATTTCAATAATAGATTTTTCAACTTCAAAGTCATTTTAGTACTTTCGTATTTTAAGGTGATTGTCTGGTATTCTTTTTCTAGGAGTTTGTTGGTAATTTTTCATTTTCAGTGAGTTGTTTGTAATTTTTATTTTTTAAGAAGGTCATTAATAATTTTCAATATTTTTGTAGGTTTTTTCTACTTTTTTAACTTTTTCGGTGGCTTTGTAATTTTAGATTATGTAGGGGGTGAATTGAAAATTTTAGATTTTCAGAGTTTTTTTATTTTTTAATTTTGACATGTTTTTTTATATTTTTAAAGGAATTTCAAAGGTGGTTTGTAATTTTTGAATATTTGATGGTTATTTGTAGTTTAGATTGTTCAGAGCGCTGATGCAAGATTTTAGATTTTCACGGTGTTTTTTATTTAGCCTTTTTGGGGTGTTTACTGCAGCTTAAGATTTTTAGAAGTTTGCTTGTAATTTTTAAATTTTTAGGGTGCTATATGTAATTACATATTATTCATAGAACTGTTCAAAAAAATTTTATTTTCAAGGTGTTTGTTTATAATTATCTGATTGTTTGTGTTTTAAATAAGTTTTAGATTTTTCATGGGTGTTGTTTATATTTTTAAATTTTTTTCTATAATTTCAAGTTGTTTAGGGGGCTGTTCAAAATTCTCATATTTTAGGGTAATTTTTGGAATTTTCATCGAGGAGGTAATTAGTAATTTTTAAATTTTTTGGTTCTGCCAGTAATTTCATATTATTTAGGAGGTCGTTCAAAAAATTCACATTTTCAGTGTTTTTGTGCAAATATGCATGTAAACTCTTATTTCGTAGCATATAATAAATTTATTAGCTTTGTAGAGCATACATCTTTCAGTCTTCTACTTGCACTCAAAGTCAATTCAATACAAATTTCAAATTCATCTTGTCAGTATGTTTCTCAAACACTAAATAATAATGTTTTGTTTAGTGAACATATTTAAGAATATATTTAACTGCAGTCTAATATTTATCTCCAATATTTCACTGATATCTACTCACTCCACTTACTTTTTGCATGTTGTTCCTATTATTACATACATAAGAATACCTACAGCAAAAGCATATGAGTGTTGCTTCATTCTTTCTAACTCCCTGTCCGTATGAGATGACATGTCCTTAGAAAGAGCGACTCTATGTCCAAAAGGAATACGCTAAATGGCACTTAAAATGCCCTAATGTTTCACTACATGTACACGTACATACTATAAGTTGTAAAAAGTAGCATAAAAACACCCTAAGTTGTCAAAAAATAGCACATTACTACATTCTATTAAATAGATAATAGAATATTCCTAGGAATATTTCCATGTGTATAGTACACATAAATTTTATTATTGTATTGCCCCTATTTATTGCTTTAATTACCATTTTATCTACCCCTTTAATTTATTACTAATAATTTAATGGAGGACATTTTTGTTAAAACTAATGGTGTTAACCTAATTGTAGCTGTGAACAACTTGGGGTTACAACTTTGAGTATTTAAGTATAAAGATAGTAAAAATTAGGTATTTAAATGCCATCTAGCTAAAGGAATAATCTCTTCTTTGAATATTGCAAGTTAAACTTGGCCATTATCATATCAATATAAGTAGATTGGAATAGTGCTATTAACATGTTAGCTCTATCTCTATGGAGTTTAAGTCCCAAATTATATGATGCCTCACCTAGATATTTCACATAGAATTTGTTACACAACCACAATTCAACAATTGATAATATCCCGACATCATTCAGATTGTTCAAGTATTTGATAAAAGTTAGTTTTTCAGTTAGAAGTATAAGATAAAATCTTTCATATAGAATTTGTTAGTCAATCATAAATTTTATTTTTAAAGAATTTTTGGAGGTTTTTTGCAAAATTTAAATATTCAGTGAAAGTTTCAGATTGTTCAAAGGGCTAATCAAAATTTTAGATTTTTCAGTATAAAATTTTTACTTTTTTCGGGGTGTTTTTTAAAACTTTAGATTTTTAAAAGTCTATAAATTTTAAAATTTTGAGCTATTGTGGTAATTGCAAATTGTTCATGGAACTGTTCAAAAATTTATGATTTTCAAGTTGTTTTTTTTATAATTTTTAGATTTTTTTCGAGGTGCTCTTTATAATGTTTAGTTTTTTCAAGGGGCTTGTTATGGTCATAACCACTAATGAGTGATTAAAACGGAAAAGCAGAACATTAATGTGAGTAAGCTCACTCGCTCGTCGTCTCGGAACGACATGAATTCCCACGCTCAACCCCATGGGGCGACCCGCGGTCACCACTCCTCGTGCGACGTATGGGTCGACGCAGGAGATGACGAAGGTAGCCAAACTGGCTGACCATCCGCCCTAGAGATGTTTGGGCGAAGCAAAAGGCAACGAAGGTCGTCCAATCCATTGACGCTTCGCCTCGAAGTTGTCCGACACTGTTCATCCCCGGGTGACCTCAGGTGTCCGATCGGCTGTCCCCCCTCGTCATTTCGCCTCGGGGAGTAACTCGAAAGATTACATCGGTCGCCCGCTTCTTACCTGGAAGCTCAAGGACGATGCGAAAGGCGGTGATAGTCGTCCGACCGGTCAACCATTCGCATTGGAGTCGCCCGCTGACTTCCATCCTTCCAAAAATCTGGGGCACCCAACATACGGCCCATTCTCGCTCTTACCCCTGGGGGCAACACAAGAAGCAACTCGGAGCGACCTCTCCAGCCGACTATTTCGTTGGGTGACTCGAGAAGCGATCCTAGTCGGCCACTCAGCCTCGATCCACCCTCTCGTCGCTCGTGGTCCCCATCATAACCGACGGCTATGCAGAGTCTATAATCGACAAAATCTATTACAGTCACATTAAATGCACTGACTCCGCCCTTAACTCCTCCATCCCTCACGATATTTAAGGCACCTCGGACCCATAGTACTGTACGCGCCGCCAATCCCATCCTATTAATGGTGAGCGGACAATGCTGACTTCAAGCCCTCTGCAGTTTGACACTTGTCAGGCATGCGGCCGTGACAAAGGTGCATCACAACGGCTAGCATACACAGAAACTGACCCGATCACCTTTCGACACGTGGAGGAAAGGGCTGACTCAGCGGCCAGTTTTTGTCAAGACCAAAAGGCGAAAATACCCCCCAAACCCTAGGTATAAAAGGCCATCGAACACAGTAAATCAGGTAAGTTTTCCTCATCGCTAGATCTCTCAGTGAATTCCTTTGAGATTTTCTCTCTTCCACCAAGATATTGTACTGACTTGATCGTCGGAGGGACCACCGGAGATCCCAACTCCAACCCTTCCACAGGTATCCAACCTCGCAGGCGGACCCATTAGCGGCAGTGAAAGTCATCGGGCATTAGAAGCGAAGGCGAACCCCACTCTCTAAAAGCTAACTCCCCATTGAGATTAGTTGACTGTGTGATCGAGTATCAACAGGGATTATATATAATTGTACAATTTTCAGGGTACTATCTACAATTTCAAATTTTTTAGGGGACTGTTTAAAATTTTCATATTTCTAGAGTGTTTTTTTTATAATTTTAAAAAATTTTGGTGAGGAGGTTGTTAGTAATTTTCAAATTTTAGGATTATGCCTCTAATTTCATATTGCTACAAAGATTGTTCAAAAATTTCAGATTTTCAGCTTTCTTTTGTAATTTTCATATTTTAAAGGTATTTTTGTAACTTTTTGATTTTTTAGGGGGTCCTGATATTTGTAATTTTTAGAAGTTTTAAATGGTGATTTGTAGTTTGTAGCTGTATAAATGCTTGTTTGTAATTTTTAAAGTTTTGAGGACTTTTTTGAACTTTTTGATTTCTAAGAGGTTATTGTAATTTTTTGATTTAAGGGCGCTTTGTATATTTTTTAGAATTTTAAGAACACTGTTTATTACTTTTGGATTTTCAAGAATTTATTAAAGATATTTACTTGTATTATAGATTTATTTAAACAGTTTTATTAATTTGGATAGGATCATATTGTGATATTTAAAAAGATCAAGGACAATATTATCTAAAGAAAGTTTGTCCCAAACCCTTTCTTTTAAAGGAAGGATGATTAACTCTTCATTCAAAAACTCGTCTTTAAAAAAAAACCTCTCCATTCAAAAAAAAGAAAAAAAGGTAACCTCTTACAAAAAAGAATTTCCTAAAAATATAGAAATAATATCACCTAGTATACTCGTTCTCTCCTTCTCAAACTACTCAGAAATGGGAAAAATAGTTTCTAAAACTACAATTTAATAATGTAAAAACTGAAAAAAGTTAAACATCAGATCAAAAGTAAAGATATAAGGAAATAAGGAAATAGATGTTGTAAGATGACAATTCATTTTGCTAAATAAGCTAATGAACATATCTAATGAGTATATTTCATTATCCATTTTTTCCCTAAGAGTTTATTTAACAAATGAGTTTACCTTAAAAAAACAAATGAGTTGTGTTGTCAAACTGTTGAAATATCTAATGAGTATATTTCATTATCCATTTTTTTCCTAAGAGTTTATTTAACAAATGAGTTTACCTTAAAAAAACAAATGAGTTGTGTTGTCAAACTGTTGAAAAAACATAATTTCGCGCAAGCGAAATCATAAAAAGGTAATTTTAGGGTACAGAAGCAAATAACCCTATTTACTATCGTATATGCTAGTATAAACGAAAAAGTTGCCAGCCAATTGACCGCAGTCCAGAGTTTCCTTAGCACGGATGGTTTCTGAACGCACCCATTTTCTTACCCTCAATCTTCTGACTGACATCTGGGCCCCACTGAAATTGAGGTCGGACATTTTACAGCTGCGTTGAAAAAACGTCCCTTCTCCGACCTCCCGCAATTCTATCTGCTAAGATCTCATGCTAATCCCGCAAAACCTCCTCCCCCCCTGCGCACGTTAGCAACTCCCAGCAGCGGCCGTCTCTGACTCGCTAACAAAACAACCCGTCCAGCTCCTCAAAAGATTCTTGAAATTCTTTATTTACAACAACCAAGAACCCTTTGCTTCGATCTAGGTTTTCTCCGATCTCTCAAAATCCCCAAATTAAATTACACAGTCAATGCAATCTCCGGCCATCGATAATGAGACCGCCGCCGCAGTACATCCATCTGTTCGTTCTTCTCTTCGCCGGGTTCTTGATCTCCGGCGCTCTCACCCCTTCGATATCGGACGAATCGATCGGGAATAGCGATGGTTTGAAGAGTTCGTCGTCGCCGCCGCCGCCGCCGCCGTCGACTGCCCTCGATTTGAGCGCTCCAAGTCCTTCGTCTAGAAGACTTTTGGACTCCGACGGCAAGTGAGTTTTCTTGTTTGTTTATAGTAATTTATGTCGGATCTGAGGTGAAATTTTCAACTTGCTCTTGAAATGGATGTGACTGTATGCTTACTTGGGTAGAGTTAGTTTTAGGAGACGAGGAGCTAGTTAATTTCGACTCATGTTCTTTTTCTTTGTCACAGCCCTCTTGTTATACCAAAACCGCAACAACAACCATTTACGGTTTCCATACAATTGCCTTGGTTGGAAATGGAATGCTATATCCAGTTCACAATTTTTGTATTATTGACTGTGCCCATATGGACTAATTTGCACACTGTAACTGGCATTTATACTATCTTGTAAGCAGACATTGGCACTTAGTTCTGTATGTAAGCAGAAATATGTAAAATGCATTAGTACTAAATCGATGGGTTTGCTATCTACTGTTTAGTGTTCCTTTGTAAGAGATGAATCAGCAGAATAGATCAAATTCACCTATACATATAAAGTATCTGCTTTATAGATTCAACTGGGTAAAGTCAGGTCCGTTATATTATTCTTGCAGTATGAGCTTTTGTTCGTAAGAACTGAGAAGGTATGTTCGCTTCGAATCTTGATGGAGTCCCATTAAACTCAAATACTCCCAAATTCCTAGTTCCTTAACTCAACTTGACAACTTATTCTGTCAAGAAGTGCACAATAAAATATATTTTCTGTTCAGGGTTAACTTCCTTTTATGTAAGCAATCTCATGATGATTGATTTTACGACGGTGTTCTACCATGAAAGTTGGTACATGCCTCCTTGTTAATCAATGCCTATGTCATGTTTAGTAATGTTATCGCTAGTGAGATTGCTCAGGTCACATGTATTCCGTTGCAGGATTTACTTTTCAGCTCAGTTTGCAGTGCTTTCCCATGCCATGTATTTCGTTAATTGAACTATTAAACTATTTTCTAAAGATATTTTCCTTTAGCGTGAGCTATATACTTTTAAGCTATATACTTTTAGATTTGTAATTTAGCCTGACAGATAGCTAGGATTTTTAATATATATAATATGATTTAATTTGGTATCCTTATGTTCTGCTGTAGTAGATATTTCATCGGCATAATAGGTTTTCTACTGAGTTTTCATCTTTGAGGAATTTACTCAATGGCTGATTTATTGTGTTCTTTAACAAATCTCCTTGTACTCAACACAAATTCTGGAATTTTGCTGGATGCAATCAACAATGTTGTTCAGTTGCAGAATTGAGTTCTGCATGCCATACAAAATTAGACAGAGCTTGTGCATTTGTTGTTTAATACGAATAGCTCAGTTGCTAATGCTTCCTTCCTGCCTTTTTTGAGTCAGTAAGTACGATAGGCTTCTTCTTGCTCGGTCTGATGGCACTATCTACTTTGTGGATCGTCAGTCAATGGCGCCTCTTTGGAAATTTGTGACTGGCTCCCCCATTTTATACTCCAAACAAGCTGATCCTGATGTGGAGTACTTTATAGATTTTGGCGCTAATGGACAACTATATGAATATAGCAAGGCTTTTGGTCGTAGGGTATGCTTCCACATCTCAGTGATCAGTTATTTATCTGATTTCTACAGCTATTTTAGATCATCTATTGATCTTTGCTTTCCATGCACTAGGAACTTAACACGACGCTTGAGGAACTTGTCCATGGAACTGCAGTTACAGACAGTTCCAGTGTTACTTTTGGATCAAAAGAAACAACTTTACATTTTCTTAATGAAACTAATGGCGAAGTACTCTCCAGGTATCACTTTCCTGCTACTAAGACAAAAAGCGAGGTGCCCTTGGTTGAAGAGAAGTTAGTTGCATCAGAGATTGGGGCTGCTGATGGCTATATTATGCTTGTGAGGACAGATTACAGTATGAAGTCAATAGCTTTACCTTCAAATCCTACTCAAATCACTCTAGGTGCACATGAGCCTTTATGGCAACTTTCTCGTTCTGACATTCGTGCTATGTATATCAGGAAAGGGCAATCTTTTAGTTCTAATATGGGTGATAAGCTTGCATTGTCCTCTTCTTCTCAGATACAGGTACCTGTGCACATTCTGCCTATGGCTAGTAAAGTGAGAGGAGCCATTGATAAAGATCTTATGCTCCCTTCAGCATCTTATCCTGCTTATGCACAACATGGCACTCGAGAAATGCTAATGCTGCCGATGAATCCTGGTGTTGCAAAGAGTGTTTCTGAGTATTTTCACTCTCCTTTTAGTAATGACAAGAGGCAAGAACTGCTTGATGACGAGCATTCATCTTTTGGTTCCTCAAGTGCCCTATCTGACACTGTGAATAACCTATTAGAATATTCTGCTGATAAACGAAGTATTGGGGAGGTATTTTGTGAACCTGGTGGCCTCCAATCCCAATCTGGTGATAAATGTCGAGATGACAATACTTCAAGCATCCCACTGAACATACATAAAGACGCAAATAGTCAACTAATGAAATATGACCATACTCAGACTAAAATTTCCAATGAGATGCTTCCTGGACTTGCTTATGGAATTCTTTTGTTGATTGCAGTCACATTGTTTTTCATCAATCTTGTGTTATTGCTTCTTAAGTTAAAAAGAGCAATCAGACATGATGTACAAATGAATGACTCGAAAGGAAAACAGTCTATATCTCCGAAGAAGAGGAAAGCTAGAAGAGCTGGAGGTGTGAAAAATAATGCAATTGTCAGTAACTCTAACAATGTTATTTCATCCTTAGAGCCTGATACTAATGGCCATACGCATGCCGAAAACTATTGGTCACAGTTGTTCAACAGGAAGGTTACTGCTCAGAATCCTCTCGACGGGCGTTGGGTCGGGAAGCTTTTTGTATCAAACTCAGAAATCGGTAGAGGAAGCAATGGAACTGTTGTCCTTGAAGGAGTTTATGATGGTCGTCGTGTTGCTGTTAAACGCCTTTTGTGCGCACATCATGATGTGGCACTTAAGGAGATTCAGAATCTGATTGTTTCTGATCGGCACCCAAATATTGTCCGCTTGTATGGGGTAGAACAAGATTTAGATTTTGTTTATATCACATTGGAGCTGTGTTCTTGCAGCCTGAGCGATCTAATTCAGTCATGTGCAGATTCTTCAATGCATCCAACAGATTGTGGAGATCAAACTGTAGTATCAAAAAAGGAGCATTGTGGAATAGGTACCAACAAGGATATTGAGCTGTGGAGAGAAAATGGGTTTCCTTCTTCTCAGCTCTTAAAACTGATGAGGTTAGTCAATAAACTCAAAAAGTAACCCTTTCCACATCTAGGGTATATTCATATGGCATCCTTTTTCATGCCTAATCTAATTCTACTACTGACTTTGCAAGGGATCATGGATTTGATAGGCATAGTTATACCAGGTTGTGAATAATTAAAGGGCTGTGAAATTCTTTTGATTAGGATTTGCAAAGATGAAATGCTTGCTTTATAGAGAACAAAGTAGGTAGGATCAGGTTTTGAATAACGCTAGTTCTGTTGCAAATTAGGTATTGCAATTTACCTCAGGCATATGTATGGTCTTATATGGTGATGATTTGAAGCTGTACAAGAACTTCAGAGATCTGACCTTCAGTTCTGTCATAAAACATATGCAAAACTTGTGCAGTGATGAATGTGCAAATTTTATTTGTGGCATTATTATTTAAAACACTGTTCTAACGGACTTATGAATACTTAAATGTAAAGTTTCTCACAGAAAGTCTGAAAGAAAATAATATGATCACCTGGCAATGCAATTCATTAGCCCTACTCCAGATCATTGAAATTAGTCCCCCAAATTATATAAATTAATTTTGGATGACTCAAACCTAACATGACTTCTTACTTTTAAAGACAGGTTACAGAGGGTGGATTTTTATTGATAGGTATCTGTAGTCAGTGTGCTTTGTTTACTATGATAGAAGTAGTGAGAAGTCACAACACATTGATAGTCATGTGAATATCTCATGGTGATAAAAAATTCAAATTCCAGGCTTTCAGTAAATATATCCTTTATTCTTTCTATAGTAGTACATAATTAAGATTTAAGATTAAATAGAAATTCTAATGTGATGGATCGCTGTAATTATAATGATTTGTTTCAATATAAACCTTCAAATTCATAGGTATTTTTAATTTTGCCCACCAAATCACTGCAATAGCTAAGTCGTCTCAGTAATTGGTTCTTTTCACCAAATATCCCCTTCACCAAATTTCCCCTTCACCTGACTGTTGTTGAAATTTCAACAGTTAAATGGGTCAAAAGTAGAAAATTTGGGGAAAACTTAGGGATAAGGGTGAGTAGGAGAACAACGAGAGTGATAATTGGGCTGTAGGGGAGAAGGGGAGGCATGGGTGCCACGGAGGGATGGAGTGGGGAAAGAGCGGGGAGGAGAGATGGCCAGCTTCAGCAGTTGGAGTTGGTGTGTGGTGTCGACTAAGAGAGATTGTTTGGGTTGTTCAATTGGTCAGGTTGTTGTGTCACTTCTATGTTGTTGTTTACCACATTCATCAATGGCGGTTGTTGATCCATGTTTGTGAAGTGTTCATGGTTTTCTTTCAGTACAGATGCAATCACCTCTGTTTCCTTCGCTCTGACTCTGAAAGTGTCAATCCTACCTTGAATTGCAATTAATTCGTCCTAGGTAGGCTTCATGCAAGCCGTGTACACAGGTAGGGGATCAAAATTTAGTCGCATCATCTCGTCCAATATGATGGCAACGTTCTGTGTGGATGCTGTTAGGGTTGTCATTGCTCGCCTCAACTTTGCATCCATATACTGCATGAAAATTATTAGGAGTTGGGTTAAACAGAAAAGTAGGTTTGAAGGTTATAGAACAGGAGAATTACAACACAACCAATTACTAATACCACAAAACAACCAA
>JBAKGM010000200.1:5523190-5537752 GCA_037177215.1 Asparagus racemosus | reverse complement strand
AGTATTATAGAAAATATGTTTTCTATAATAGATTTCCTTTTTGTTTTTTTTTTTTTTTTTTTTAACCAACCAAACAGCCCCTTAGCTAAAACAGAAAGAAAAGAGGCGGAAAAAATCATTCTTGGACGTAAGGAACAATTTCAAGAAGCATAGTCATTTGCAACTTCTAAAAAAATAAAAGAAATACATTTTCTAATAGCTGACTATGCAGTTACCCAAAACTCAACGCAAGCTACGACTATGGATGGCTTTGGTGTTACAAAAATGGAGAAATAGAAAATAAACAGAGGATGAGGATGTTTGCTTATAATATACACGAGTTTTGGCGTTGACCATCTCTCTGACTTACAATAATGAGAAAATATCGAAGCAAATATATGTAGAGATCTATTATTGCAAGATTATTAACCTGAGATTCACGGCATATATATAATCATAATACATGGAGACAGTGTCACAAACTAGAACTACTGAAGCATTTCTTTTCCTTGGGTCAAGGAGCTTTATTCTTACACGTCAAAGATTTACAGAGTACTTGTCATTCCAGAGTTTCATGCTGATTAAGTAAAAGACCGATAATTTCGCTGCCTAATCTTCTAACGCAATAGATGCTAGTCCGAAATGCATGGCATTACCTTTTTCACACACAAAAATTAAAGAAAATGCGGTCCTCGTCTATCTTGACCTGTAATTTTGTTTATATGTCATATTGTCAGCTCAGCATGCTTCGATCTTCATCGAATTTTGGAGCTCAAAGGTCCTTATGGGCGACCACTATGAACCCGAGCCCAAGATCATGCTCCGACCTAACAGTACCCCTCGTTCGGGGATCACTCCATGGCTCACTATTTCTACGGGTTTGACAAACGATTACAACTCCAATTTTTATCAAATCAAGCAGCTCTAGTTGGCAAGACCAAATATATTCTTGGTAAAAATTCACAAACCAGTTTGGCACCTTTTTTTTTTTTTTTGGCGTAACCCTTTAACGACGTGAGCCCCAAAGTTTTGGGGGTTACCTCAAAATAGACCAAACGTTAGGGGTTATGTGAAATTTACCCCGTACTCATCCATTAAATTCCATCACACATCACTCAACTTAAAATGTGCATGTTAATGGCCGGCCAAATATTGTAACAGAGCTCAGACTCTCTCAACATATAATAAAAAAACCCCCAAACAACAAGCAACAGACCAACCAACAATTCAACAAACATGCAACGAAAAAAAAAAACCATGAAAATTTCAAAGCTGTTACTTTCGGCAAATGCCCAGTCTTACTTAGTCTTTGCCGTCCTTCATGCATCAACTCGGCATCTATATACTTACCTAGCGATACTTAGGTTTCTAGCTAACTATTAGCTGGTCTCCTTCCTGCATTTTAGAGCGAGAAGTAGGGAGAGAAAGTTAGATAGAGAGAAAGTTAGAGAGAGAGATGGCCGGAAATCCGGGAGACCGGCCGCTTACCGAGACCCCGACGTGGGCGGTGGCGCTGGTGTGCTTAGTGATGGTGGTCATATCCATGCTCATGGAGCATGGCATTCATAGTCTTGGACATGTGAGAGTTTTGTAAGTTTTTGTTTTGCATTTTGAGACATTAATTAAGTTGCGGTTAATGTTTGTGTTGTTGCTTGTTCTTGTTGTAGTGGTTTCATAAACGTCGTAAGAAGGCTATGAGTGAAGCTCTGGAGAAGATCAAAGCAGGTATATATGAGAATATAAAGCTATAAGCAAATCTTCTTTCTTTTTGCTATGCCCTTTATTAGAGAGAACATCATAAAAGTATCAGGGGTTTCACAGGGAAATACCGCAAACTATTATTAGTAGAGAGAAACAACAAATTTGAAATCAACAGAAAAATTCCTCGTATTATCAAAAAATTATCTACGAATTAATATACCATTAATTACTTTTTACAAAATTAACATGAATTGCAAGAGAAAATCAATTCTAGCCATGTTGTACATTTAGAAAGCAATGGGAGAAATGGGAACTATGTTAAGAGGATGAAGTAGGCAACTTTGGAATATAACAGTGCATGTGACTTGCACGTGCTATTTTAACTGGATAATAACAGATTTTTTTTAACGGTAGGGGGTTCTGTAATCAAAAGATAACGTTGGGGGATTCATAATAATTGGCCAAACTAGGGGGGTTCATCATAATTACCCAAAAGAATATAAACATCCTTCAAGGTCATCTCTTTCGTTAAACCAAAAACTACATTTTTTCTTTTCAATTTTTCTGAGTTAATCTACCTAACAAACTAATTTATGTGACGCAGAGTTGATGCTTTTGGGTTTCATATCCCTGCTGCTTACTGTTGGACAAGATCAAATTTCCAAAATATGCATCCCTGCTAAAGCTGGGAAAATTATGCTCCCGTGCGAGAGTAAACATCATAATGATAATCATGATGATGACCATGACAACAGGAGAAAATTACTCTCGCTCAATGATGAAGGGCACTGGCGCCGTGTTCTAGCAGGGGCAGTGATTGATCATTGTTCCAAGTATAAAGTAAGGAAAATATCACCCATCTATACAAAGAAGCGTTATTGTTCGAATTATAATTATACTCATTTTTGTCATATAGTTACATTCTTCAGTTGCAGCTTTCAGCTTCAAATTTGTCTTAAAGCTTTTAGTTTATATAATCATTTTAATTTATGTTGCTTATATATAAATTTTATTATGGTAAACATGCGCAATTTGCACTCTTTCAACATGTAGAGAGTATCTGTCTGTGATAAGAGATGTCACGAGTCAAAAGAAAGCTCTAACATGTAATAAATGATACGAGAGAGGTCAGGACAGGAGATACCCTACTTATGAACTCAGAGGATGAACATACAAAAATAAACAATAACAAACAAATATAGGTTTGCTAAAAAGCAAGGTATATAGAAATATTTCATAACTCTGATCTGTCTCCTAGCAAATTCCTTTGATTTATGTACCAAAGAGTCCTAATGAGTTTGCGATTATTATTAATTTCAAGTTTGTTGATTTTGCAGGATAAAGTACAATTGATCTCACAAACTGGAATACATCAGTTGCATATATTTATCTTTGTACTTGCCGTATTCCATGTTCTGTATAGTGTTCTCACAATGGCTTTAGGAAAAGCAAAGGTAAGCTATCCCATATAATGAAAACTTACAGAAGAAAATGAAATTTTATATACCCAAAATTCAACAGTTTAAAACTCACAGTCAATAAGTTGTTTACTTCTGATTGATAGATGAGGAGATGGAAGGCTTGGGAAGCAGAGACTGCCTCACTAGAATATCAATTTTCTAATGGTAGGTTTTATTTCGGAAATACATGATAGAAATATTCTTTACATTTGAATTTTTGAAATTGTTCTTTCTCTCATTATTGACGCGAGGATTTCTTTTTTCGCAGACCCCTCTAGGTTCAGGTTTACTCATCAAACTTCTTTTGTGAGGCGCCATGTAGGCATGTCTAGCACTCCGGGTGTAAGATGGATAGTAAGAGACAATACCCTCTTTTACTCAAATATGCGATGCATATATTAACAGTTTATATATTGTTACAGTAACTACAATTTCAAGGAATAGATACAAGTGAGATAAAATTGAACGGGAAAATATAAATTCATATCCTTTTTAATAAATGAAACAGAAACTCACATATATGATTTAAAGTCTTTCTCCTGAAATACACGGTTGAATGCTACAAAACTAGCAGCAAACCAACAGAAGGAAAGAAATTATTAACATTGACATACCCAAGCACAAAAAATACCAAATTTTAATAGAACAAGCAGATAAATCCCATAGGATAAACAAAGTAACATAAAGGTTGCTTGGTTCATGGCATGCAGTTGTAGTTATTTGTACTAGAAATGGTTAAAACTAACTGAGGAGGCGAAATATACCTGAAAATAGTGAAAACCAAACCAGCTCGGATCCAAAATGCCACCCAGAGACTTTAGGTCATTCACTTTTGCATGGGAAAACCAGCTCAAGATCCACCACAATTTGATCTCCAGTCCATTTCCCCTAAACCAGCAATAGAAAAAGCAAAACTTTGGTAACAGAATCCAACATGAAGCAATAAGTATCCTTGCTGCAAATATCAATAAATTAACTCCTCTTGCAATTACAAGACGCAAAACTATTACAAAGAGATAACTTTAAATAGAACAAGATAAAATTATTCGTGGTGCTTCTTATTTAATCTGGAACAATTACAGATTCCAAAAAGTCAGATGATGCTCCAAATTAAAAGCCGATATACATAAATATTTCTTGATTCCCTTACATCCCACAAAACCACCAAGATGATAAATAACCATACGTAAACCCAAACATTGGTTAAAAATCCCGAAAGAGAGAAACCTGAATATCAAACAAATGTTATTGGGAGAACCTGAAGAACTAGAAGAAGCATCATTAGTGGGCTTTTTAGAAAAAAATCATTTCATAAAAGAACAGTCATGTACAGTAAAACCAAACCAGACATTTTATCTTAAAGGACAGTTCCAAATGTTAATAGAAAATACATAAGCTACCCGGCTATTGGCAACAAATTTCCCTAGGATTAAAGTGAAAAATACTTATCACTATGCTCCTCCGTTGGATGCATTTAGAAGATATGAAATAGAGATAAAGAAATGCTTTACCTTTAGAGGTTAACTGATAAAAAACTACTGCAAGCAAGGGAATCCAAATAGCAAAAAAATCGTGTGTCATAATCTTTAGCAATGAAATAAGAAAGAAATATCCTGAAAATTATTTTACCGTCTTTCTTTGTATACAAGGTAGCATTTTTCAGACAATTCTTTGCTTCAGTGACAAAGGTGGACTACTTGACAATGCGCCATGGCTTTATTACAGTAAGACGAAATTGCATTGAAGTTTTATCTACTTCCATCAGTAGAATCACTAGGGAATGTTCTTTGTACATTTGGTGAGAAATGTTCTTATTTTTTCTATAAAATTACAATTTTCAGGCTCATTTATCTCCAAACAGCAAATTTGATTTTCATAAATATATAAAGAGGTCTCTAGAAGATGATTTCAAGGTCGTTGTTGGCATCAGGTCCTGTATCTCTCACTTTAATGATACTGTACAGATTTCTATTACCATATTTCTGATTTTACTAATTACTTTCAACAGCTTCCCATTATGGCTTATGGCAATCATCATAATGTTACTTGATGTTTATAGTAAGTGATCACTATTCTTATGCATACATTTCTAAAGCATGAATAGAAAATCATTGTTAATTCTTCCTACTTCAAATGTAGAATGGTACACGCTCGTATGGATATCTTTTGTGCCGCTTATAGTAAGCTAGTACTCCATAGCTCATTCATTTTACTTTGACTATTCGTATGTTCACATGTAATGCCAATAATATAATTGATGCTACCGTGTAGGTTCTTCTGCTGGTTGGTATGAAACTAGAAATTATCATCATGGAGATGGCTCATCAAATTCAAAATAAAACAACAGTGGTCAAGGGAGCCCCAATCGTCGAACCAAGTAACTCGTATTTTTGGTTCAATAACCCCAAGTGGATTCTTTTCCTCATACAACTGACCTTATTTCAGGTAATTAATGTGCACAAAAGAGAAAATTTCTCTTTAGGCTCTTTCCACTTCAAAAAACTAGTATACTTCAGGCTTTTAAAGTTTTCTCCGTGGCAAGTTACTTCATTCAAACTTTGGTAAATTGGTCTTGCATTTAGCAGTCAGTGTTACAAACAACGTAAAATGCCACTCTATAAAAGATTTTTATTATTGTCAAAGATAAATTCAGAAACAAACTCTTCCTAAAAGGCATCTTAGAAATTCTATAGTGACAAGCTAAACGTAAAATTATTATTGAGCCATGTAGAGCGTAAATACACACTAGCAATATGACAAAGGCATAAAAAATTATTCTCATTCCCAGTATAGTGTTCCTTACGACCTCAGTAATAAACATCTCTTTAGATTACTTTGAAAAGTTTGATTTAATACTCCTCATTGACTAATCTGCTTGTTTATAACTACACAGAATGCATTCCAGGTGGCACACTTTTTGTGGATATGGGTATGTTAAATTAAGGATTCTCTTTTGGCAACATCTTATTCATGATTTACATACTTATTTTGTACTCTGTCTTCATGCAGTATTCATTTAGCTTGAGATCTTGTTTTCATGATAACCTTCCACTTAGTATAGTGAAGGTTGCAATGGGAATTGGTCTTCAAATATTGTGCAGCTATATCACATTCCCACTTTATGCTCTGGTGACACAAGTGAGTTGTTTGATATTTGTGAAGTGATCATGATTTCAACGTTCACAATATTCACATATCTTTCCAGTTTAAAATATGTGCAACCTTAAAGGGATCTGTACGTCTGCAGATGGGTTCACACATGAAGAAGACAATTTTTGAAGAACAAACTGCGAAAGCTCTACTCAAGTGGCGAGAAGCAGCAAGAGAAAGAAACAAGCATAAAGGTGCCAGGTCAGATGTTCCGTCAGGATACACGAGCGGAGAAAATACACCTAGCAGAGAGTCATCGCCTGTACATTTACTTCACAAGTACAACTACAAGTCAGGTTCAGCGGATGTAGAAAGCATATCAAATTCACCGAGATTTTACCACTCAGACAACGATGCCTCCGAGATGGAGGCTCCGACATTTAAATGGCGTGGTGAATATGAACCTAGGAGATCGGATCCTAAACCTGAAGATGCAAATATTGTAACTCGGGATTTCACTTTTGGTTCGCCTTAACAGTGAACTGTTGAGCAAGTTTCCAATGGGCTGTACTACTGAAAGCAATGACATGTCTTATGTGAATATGTAACATGGAAGAACGCTACTCCTATAAATTCTTTATAGATTAAAGGAAGATAAGTATTTGTGTCCATAAATCTGAATTAAATTGGGCATTCATATTTCTATTAAAAACACGTACATTGATTAATGCAGAAGCCATACAAATGGTATATGTGTGCATGTTCAACTATCACCACTATGGAAAGCAAGAAACCGTCTGTTTCGCTCCAGTCACAATCGACTTTTTACGTTTGGTTTCTTCTTCCCGTTCAATTTATGCAGCACGAATACTTCTATTATGAATTCATACCCATGAAATTATGGTGGGAGCATCACAGATATAGGACTCCCTTATGATACTTTTGACTTTCATATCCTACTTTTTTCCCCCGATATTGGTCCTTGAATCACCTAAAGTTTTGAAACAAAGTCCTCCAAATCAGCTGATTCACTATAAATTCCCATTAATAAATTAATTGCTTGAAATTAATTCATTACTCTCAATATCAGAGAATAGATGTACACAAAACAAAACCCCGCTCTTTGCTTTAAAAAAAAAAAAAACAAGGACTGATGATTAAACGCATGGCCAAAACCTCAGATTATCTACTGCAAAATTTAACTTTACAAGGGGTCTACAGTGCAAAAATCGTGGGTATTTACTTCAGCAACGCCATCCGATGACTTTATCTAAACATTCTGCGAATGTAAAGATATTGGAAAAGAAAATGCCGCTAAACGACCGTCTGTCTCATTGGAGAATATGAGCTTGAGAGGAATGGAGAGTGCCACGTAGAGGCAATTGGATCCCTTCTTCGTCTTCTTCTCAATTTGAGAGGAGACTTTGGTAAATATCTAGAGTTTTTTATGTTTGGGGAGGAGTTACTGGGGGTATTAGATATTTGTCCCTCAACAGTCAAATCTTAAATACCTACATATTCGCCCCTAGCACATTTGAAATTGATTATTAGCCCGTCAAATCCTTAAGGGATCCTGCAATTTGGTTCCTCTATGACCGAAATACCCCTTATATTTTACTTCCAAACACCCATCTTGTAGAAAAAAGAGTTATTTGCGGTTGGGCACCCTATCATTTTTAACTTTAATACCCAACAGTTCTTTTTGACACTATGATACCCTAATGGTTACACCTCTTTTAAATTTGATACCTTCTTCTTTTTTCTTTTTTTTGTTCTAGCGCTTTGTTAAGAAAAAATTTATACATTTTCAACTTTGATACGCTTGGATACCCCAAACTTGTGGCATCAAAGTTTGAAAAAGCTGTGAAAGCCTTATATTATATTATAATTTTATAAGGCCAAAAGGACATTTATCATTTCTTCATGTTATTATCTTGGACAGTTTTATGCTTTAAGCGATATATATATGAGAGGGTGTATCCTGGTTCTTAAAAATTCTATAGGCAGGATATATATATCGATTCAAATAGGGTCCTTCGACCGGGCTCGCACGGGCAAAATACTAGTTTTGAGTAGTAAGAGCGGAGCTGGGGGCATCGCTGTGGAGGTCCCATCCTTTCTCTCAACAAAAATAATAATAATAATAATGGCACAAATTAATGCTGAGGTAGTTGTGGAATTTTACTCCCTGTGAATGAGTTTTCTTGAATTAAATCAGACATTAAAACCCAACTCCTTCAGTGTTCCTTTCATGCACTAAATTCCATCACACCCCCCACGCTAACGCAGTAGAAAACTTCCAAGTCAAGTCAACTAATCAATACCCTCAAACAACAAGAAATAACCCCCCCACACAAAAAAAAGCCACGGGCATTTTGCAGTCTTTACAAGCCTTTGGCCTCGTATGTACGGCTACAACTGCTCTTGGCTCTGCTTCTCTGTGTGCTCGCTAGCGATAAAATGGAGATGAAATTAACTATATAGCTTACCTCCGAGCTAGTCTCCTTCCTGCGTCTTAGAGGGGGAAAGTACAGAGATATATATATATAGAGAGAGAGAGAGATGGCCGGAGATCCAGGGGACCGGCAGCTGAAGGAGACGCCGACCTGGGCAGTGGCGCTGGTGTGCTTGGTGATGGCGGTCATATCTATGCTCATGGAGCATGGGGTTCATAAACTTGGACATGTGAGAGTTCTACAAATTTTTTGTGTTTGCATTTTTGAAACACTAATTAGCTTACTAATTGTTGTTGGTTAGCTTTGGTTAATGTTCGTCTTGTTGCTGGTTCTTGTTATATATAGTGGTTTCATAAACGTCATAAGAAGGCTATGAGTGAAGCTTTGGAGAAGATCAAAGCAGGTATACATGAGAATATAAAGCTCTTGTCGAGCTTCTTTTTGTCATGGCCCTTTATTAAAGGAATAAAAACTACCATAAAGTAATTAAGGGTTTTGCACTAAAATATCATGAACAGTTTTATTGGTGGAAAACAACACAAACTAAAGATGCCACATACAGACAAACTATCAAAAAATTATCCACGAGGTGAATACCATGAACTTTAATATATATTTTACAAAAGCTGCATGAATTTTCAAAGAAAATAACTAGACTACTGTGAACTTTACATTATTGTCATTTAACTATCTTGGACTTTAGGTGTTACCATAAAACTGTAACATATTTTTCTATTGTTGTGCCGTTAATTTGCAAGCTTGTGGTAGTTTCTACAATAAAATAGTTTATGATACTTTTGTGCAAAATCTCTAATACTTCATGGTAGTTTTGTCAAAATGTCCATTTTTCATCTCAAAACAGAGGGTTTTTTTTAAAGGATACAAAAGTCATTTTCTTAATTCTTTTTAAAGGCCATCGCTTTTATTAACAACAACAAAACTTTTATTGCAACTTTTTCGGGTCGACTACATGAATCCTACACTTCCATTCAATTCTGTTGAGGACCATCTCTCGCGCATAATCATATCCTGCTTAATGGTTTCTAACCAAGTTCCCTTAAGCCTACATCTAGTTGATGACTATCAATGTTGTTAAACTAAAAACAATAGCTACCATTTCAAGTTTTTGTGGGTTAATTATCTATATAACTAGTCGTGTGACATGCAGAATTGATGCTTTTGGGCTTCATATCCCTGCTTCTCACTCTTGGACAAGATCAAATTTCTAAAATATGCATCCCCGCTAAAGCTGGGAATGTTATGCTCCCATGTAAACATTCCGACAATGGCAGCCATGATGACAATGCTAACAGGAGAAACTTACTGTCGTTCGATGATGAAGGACACTGGCGTCGTGTTCTAGCAGAAGCAGTGATAGATCATTGCTCCAAGTATAACGTAAGGAAAAAAATATCGCTTTTATTAAAAGAAGTATTATCATTTGGGTATATAATTTCATTATTTAGTTGTAAGACAAATTATGATAACATCTAACATAAGTTTCTTACATATGAATTTATCATGGTAAACATGCACAAGTACAGATATAATATGAAAACTAGGATGTTGATATAAGAGGCATCACGGGTCTAAAGAAGAGCTACTAATAGGCAGTTAACCTTCTGTTGTACAGAGGAAAAAATATACAGAGAAACAATAATAAGAATTTATAGACTTGCTAATGATCAGAATTTAGAGAAGTGTGTAAATTTGATCCATGTATCCTAGCAGTGGTTTTGACTCAAGTACAAAGGGTTTGTGAATCTGCGATTATTAATATCGATCCATTTTGTTGATTTTGCAGGACAAAGTGCCATTGATCTCAAAAACAGGAATGCATCAGTTGCATATTTTCATCTTTGTACTTGCCGTATTCCATGTTCTGTATAGTGTTCTCACCATGGCTTTAGGAAAAGCAAAAGTAAGCCATCTTCATGCCATAAATGCTAGTATAAGAAAATTGAGATTTTATATACTTAAGAATTCAACATCCTTCCTTCATAATCAAAGTAAATAAGTTGTTTACTTGCTATTGATAGATGAAGAAATGGAAGGCTTGGGAAGCCGAGACTGCCTCACTAGAATATCAATTTACTAATGGTAAGGTTTCTTTCTGAAATTCATGACAGAAATTTTTTACATTTGAAAGATAACGTCTTTCCTTCAATACTGATAAGTGACATTATTTATTTATTTATTTATTTATTTTTGCAGATCCCACTAGGTTTAGGTTTACTCATCAAACTTCTTTTGTGAAGCGCCATTTGGGCATGTCTAGCACTCCGGGCATAAGATGGATAGTAAGAGACAATTCCTCATTTACTAGCATATATGAAATACATATATTCAAGGCAAATGTAGATGGTTATAATAACTACAAGCAATAATTTTAAGCAATGAGGTATAATTGAGATAAAATTATAAAATGCAAATGCATACAAACAAAAGCTCTTGGTTTGTGTGATTAAAAAAAATTCCTCCTTAAACAGCACATGGTCGCATTCCACAAAACTAGCAGCCAACCAACATGAGCAAAGAATTATTAACATGGACTCTGTCAACCACAATAAATAACCAACTTCTAGCAGAACTAATAGTTAAGTCCTATTCACATAAAACAAAGTACCAAAAGGCTGCTTAGTTCTTGGTATGCAGTTGTAATTATTTGCACTGGAAATAGTGAAAACTAACGAGGCAATGAAATACACCTGAAAACAGTGAAACTAAACCACCCACTTCAGACACAAAATGCCACCGAAAAACTTAGATCAATAATCTTTGCACTTGAAAACCAGATCCAGATCCATCACAATTCGATATCTCCACAATTTTCCTACACCTGCAACAAAGTAAAAACTTTATAATATCCTTACTGCAAAGAATCCAATACATTTTACTCTTCTCTTCCAATTGAGGATTTTTTAGTACTTCTGTATTTAAATCAGGGATACTTGATACTTACATATTCCGGAAACCAGATATCTTACCTCCACAAAGTACAGTTCCAAATATTAATAGGAAAACACAAGTTACCCGATCCTTGGCAAGAAACTTCCGTAATATCAAAGTGAAAGATGCTTTACCCTCATGTTCCTCCATTAGATGTATTTAGAGAAATGAATTCTGTAAATTTAGCAGTTAAATGATAAATAATTACAGCAAGCAACAGAATCCAAACACCAAAAAGAACACGTGTCATAATTTTTGCTAATGAAAAAGAAAGATATATCCTGAAAATTTTTCTACTGTATTTCTTTTGTACAAAAGGTAGCATATTTCAGACAATTCTTTGCTTCAGTGACAAAGGTGGACTACTTGACAATGCGCCATGGTTTTATCAATGTAAGATGAAACTGCAGTGCAGTATTCTCTGTGTTTTTTTTATTTTTAAATTTGGTGATAAATGTTCTGATTATAATTATGGTTTACAGGCTCATTTATCTCCAAATAGCAAATTTGATTTTCACAAATATATAAAGAGGTCTCTAGAAGACGATTTCAAGGTCATTGTTGGCATCAGGTCTCATATCTCTCACTCTAATGATAAACTATCTGTAAAGTTCTTTTACAATTTCTCTGATTTATGAAGTTCTATCAACAGCTTCCCATTGTGGCTTATGGCAATCACCATGATGTTACTTGATGTATATAGTAAGTGATTATTATTGTTATGCATAAATTTTAAAAATATGAATACAATACATTGTTAATTCTTCTCACTTCAAATGTAGAATGGTATGCACTCGTATGGATATCCTTTGTGCCACTTATAGTAAGACATTACTTCATAGCTCATTTGTTTTACTTTGAATGCTAGGTAATGTTCCATGTAACACCAATAATATAAATTTGATGCAACCGTGTAGGTCCTTCTGCTGGTTGGTATGAAACTGGAAATTATCATCATGGAGATGGCTCATCAAATCCAGAACAAAACAACCGTCATCAAGGGAGCTCCAGTTGTTGAACCAAGTAACTCATATTTTTGGTTCAATAACCCCAAGTGGATCCTTTTCCTCATACAGTTGACCTTATTTCAGGTATTGTCTGTAAAAGATAAAATTTTCTTTAGCCTCGTTCTACATAATAAAGCTAGTATATTCGGCCTTTTACAGTTTTCTCATAGGCAATGTAGTATATTTATACAGTGGAATGGCTTGATAATTGTTTTTGCATTTAACAGTCAGTTTTACAAACTACCTAAAATGGGCCATCTTGGAGGGGGGGAAACATTTCTTACTGTTACACAAAACGTTTTCTAGAGGCAAATTCTATACAGTGACAAGCTAGATGTAAAATAATTATTGAGCAATGTTGAGAGTTAATACATACTAGCAACATGTCAAAGGCATAAAAGTACTTATCCTCCTCAATACAGCATTCCTTACAACCTCACAATTGAACATTTTGCCAAATTGCTAAACAAAGATGGACCTAATACTCATTATTGACTAATTGTTTTATGTTGATAACCATCCAGAACGCATTCCAGGTGGCACACTTTTTGTGGATATGGGTATGTTAAAGCTAAGGGTCCTTTTTTTCCGGCAACATCATATCCATGTTTAACATACTTATTGTGTATTATGTATTCTTGCAGTATTCATTTGGCTTGAAATCTTGCTTTCACGATAATCTCCCCCTTAGCATAGCAAAGATTGCAATGGGAATTGGTCTTCAAATCATGTGTAGCTATATCACCTTCCCAATTTATGCCTTGGTGACACAAGTGAGTTGTTCTGATTTTTACAAATTGATTGTATTTCAGTGGCACGCTATTTACGTTTCTTGCGAATTGGAAGATGTACAACTGAAAAAGGAGTTTTCTAACTATAGATGGGTTCCCACATGAAGAAGAATATTTTTGAAGAACAAACTGTGAAAGCTCTACTCAAGTGGCGAGAAACCGCAAGAGGAAGAAAAAAGCTTCAAGGTACCAGGTCAGATGTTTCTTCAGGATACACAAGAGGAGAAAATACACCTAGCAGAGGATCATCGCCTGTACATTTGCTTCACAAGTACAAATCGAGTTCAGCAGATGCAGAAAGCTCCTCAAACTCACCAAGGTTTTACCACTCAGATAATGATGACTCCGAGATGGAGGCTCCAACATTCAAATGGCAAGGTGAATATGAACCTAGGAGATCAGATCCTAGAGTTGAAGATACAAATATTGTAATTCACGATTTCACTTTTTGCTCACCTTAACAATGAGTTTCAAGCAATTTTCCTCATGTGCTATACTGGTGAATGCATGAGATGCCTTTTGTGGATATGTATAACATGGGAATACATATAGATCAGAGAAGAAAATAAATGCGTGAACAGATCTGAATAACATTGGTTATTCATACTTCTATTAAAACCGACTAGAAACTCCAACTTTATCTATCAGTAACAGACTCATTTTGAGTCAATGACTTTTAGAAAATTAATCTCACAAATAGAATATACATGATGCAGCTTTTACCATATATACGTAAATAATTTAAGGAGCAATATGTTTATGTTACATTAACTTGATTAACCAATTGATCCTAACTTCAAAAGTTGGTTCTGGAAATTTCATAGCCTTATACCTGTTTCTTTTTCCTTTTCCTCCAACACAATTACGGGTTTTTGCATATATACCCCTAAAATTTTCCATGTTTTCAAATTTACCCCTGAAATCTTGGTATTTGCAAAATTACCCCAATTCTCTCACATTGCGTTTTTCTATCCTTCCCACTTGAAGATTTTAGCGTTCAAACATAAAATATCATAAACATATTATTGGAAAATTTGACATTGTCCTATTTACAAAGCATTGATGTTAAGTTGGAGGAGTAGAAAAACCCAATGTGAGAGAATTGGAGGGTAATTTTGCAAACATGAAA
>JBAKGM010000200.1:5501340-5515590 GCA_037177215.1 Asparagus racemosus | reverse complement strand
AGTATAATATAATATTATAATACATTATACAATATTATATTGTATTATATTTAATATTTATAATACTATAATAATGTATAATAAATATTATAATATTTTATAATTAATATATAATATATTAATAATATATTTAATACTAATGTTATAATGGATCAAACTAGTGTTAACTAAAAACACACAACATGGTGTTTTGAAAACACTTTAGGAGGAAAACACATCATGGTATTTTCTTATAAAAACACAACAAGAAAAACACCACGGTATCCAAACAAAGCCTAAGATACGTGCCTAAAGGTTTAGATGAGAGAGAACTTGTAAGTTATTACTAGCAAGTCCACTTGCTTCGTATTTACTAGCAAGTCTACTTGTTTCATATTACAACGGAGATACGTGGCTAAAGGTTTAAATGAGAGAGAATTTGTAACTTTTTAACTTAATTATAGATAAATGTTGTTATATCGAGGCCATTGCAAATGAGTCTAGCACTTTCTGTTGTAGGAATAGATTTAGGAGTACATGCATCTCTATATTAGCGGATAGAGCGGAGAGTTCGTAGAGCTTTGAATCGAACTCATGAGGATTTTTATGATTGTCGAGAGGTGATGGTGGAGGGGATCTCTGATACGCACGCCAACCAAATCGATGGAGACGAGAAGTATCTTGCAAGAATGACGATGAAGCTGGACTGTCACAACCACGCACGCAATCAGACAACAAGCTCATACAAGCTCAAGTCCATGGAGGACGACGACAATCTGAGTGGGTAAGATGAGAGAGACAAAGGGGAAGGAGCTGATTTCTAGGTTGTATGCGAACGATTTATGGATTTTATGCATTGACTACATTTAAGTTATCGATATATGTTATTTGTAAACAATACACTTAAAAATGTTTGATTTTGTTGCTATTTTGGTGTATGGAGATAGTATGTCTTGTCACGATATGTTTATCTATTGTGATGTTTTGGATTATTTGCAAGTGTATTAAATTATGAACATAATTTTATGAAAATTATATGTTTATGGAGATTATAGTGTTTAGATATGTACATGTGGTGAATTTGAAGTTTTTTATGCACAGGGGATGTTGTATATGTACAGGAGATAAGCTACAAACATGAGTGTATGTTTTGTGCATGTTCAAAAGACAAACAGGACTACTAGTTTCGTATATTTTCTAGCTCGTCTATAGAATACACAGGACAAGACTAATTTAACTCGTAATTAGCAATTGCTAATTACACGAGACTACTAGCCCATGTGTTTTAAAGATGGTATTTGCAAAAATCGAACTCTTTTGGCCAGCCTTGATGACATAGCGAAAAAGAGGTCGATTTTGCTAATTATTTAGCAAAATGGTAGATTTCGCTAATTATTTTCAAAAATGATCTTTTTCAAAAAAAATCCTCCATTTTTAAAATAGTACGATTTAATGCAAAGCAAAGGTAGGAAGTGAACACACTACTAACATTGATGCTTCGTGACCACTAACAACATCACTAACACAATCTAACATAAACTACCAGACAACCCCCAATCCCAAACTCATCAATTTTTCACACTAATAAGTGGCCAATCAGGGGAAAGAAGAAAAAAAAACCATTACCAATTACATCTAGGACTAACTATGAATCTCTACACTCATACCAACAACGAATGAAACCATGTAACTATCATATTTGCTTCATGTGAAAAACAAAAAAACAAAAAATCAAAACCTAAATTTACCAAAAACCAAACAAGAAACTCACTTTTGAGATCAGATCAAGCGTTGGCGGTCTACTGAGTGATCGGGATCGCCACCCCCTGCCCAATCTTCCCTTTCTGCTTCTTCCTCTCCTCGAGCTCACGAATCTTCTGCATCTGAAGCATCCGCTCCATGACGAGCTCGTACTCGCACTTCTCATAGGAATGCCTCTCGTTCTCGCACTTCCATGGGAGGTAAAACTCCTTGGATCGGCACTTGTTGAGGGGGATCAGCAGGTGAGCGCACTGATCGCGGTAAGGGATTGGGACCCTGTTCTCCATCATTTCTTGCTGAGTCGCGATCATGGGTTTTGAGGATCCAAGCTTGATTTCCTCGAACTCCGCCATTGGAATTGGGATTGAGCTCGATTGGAGATTTGCGGATCTAGGGTTTTCCAGAAGCAGAGGGGAGTCGGATGACGAAGATTTTGACTGAAACGGGACTGTTTTCTTCTTGCTAGGGTTGGTTTCGGATCCCGGGACGAGTCGGGTGCGGGTCACATCCGATAACTTAACCCCGAAGGCAGTTTCGGGTACGGTTAATAACCATTTATTTTTTACCCGACCCACTCTTTGTTTCCTCTCCTCTCCTCCAAAAAAGAGATTCCTTTGGCTTTGAGCCTTAACAGTTTCACCCTCAAATTTCAAGAAGAAAAATGGCAACAAAAAGCGAAGAGAACAACGAGAGCAACAAAAACCTCGAAGATCTCCTTCAATGGGCAACCGAAATGGGGATCTCAGATTCGCCAACTTCTCCTTCATCATCATCATCATCTTGCTTGGGCCGCTCTCTCTTCGTCTCTACGTTCCCCAACGCCGGCGGGTACCTATACTAATCAAGCCCTTTTAGTCTTTTCTTCTTCAATTTCTAATAATGACCCGATTCTATTTAAAATTTGCAGAAGAGGGCTTGCTGCTGCTCGCGACCTGAGGAAAGGGGAGCTGGTATTGAGAGTGCCGAGAGAAGCGCTGCTGACCTCCGATGGCGTGATGAAAGATGAAAAGATTGCATGTTGTGTGAAGAGGCATCCTTATCTATCCTCTACTCAAGTGGGTTTCTCTCTATCTTGATAGTTTTTCTTTCCCCTCTCTTTTGGTTTATTGTTTGCCTATGTTGCTATTATTTGGTGAGTATCTGTTTTGTTGTGGTAGAGGAATGCAAGCATTGATTTGTTGGCTTCCCACATTTAGTAACTGGCGATTTTGATAATTTATGTTTTGAAATTTCATTTATTGAAGAAACCTGAGTAAAAAAATGCTATGTCTTGGCTTTGAGTATAGTTTAGCTCTAACACGTAAGCAATTGTTAAGTATAAACTCATTACATGGCTTAATATGTGATTAAGGATGTGAGATATCTAAGAATGGCATAACATCCTCCCAAATGGTCTGTGGCTAGTACTCATATCGTTAGCATGTGTAAGAATGTGATTGTGTTAAGACTTTTCAGCTAAGAGGTCCTGAGCAACATCTTACAGATTGAGATACAATTTGATAAATTTCATTGCTTGTTGAAAATTTTTGTTGTTCATATGGCATGCTGCGAATGGGGAATTTGTTTCATATGAACCTTTTCAACAAATGATAAAAGGCTTTTGTGAGCTCAAGTATAGCCACTTTGTCTTCAGCTAGAAGGTAGCTTACTATTCAATGCGAAAACATCAGCTTGTTTGTTTCATGAACATCCTAAGCTAATGGAACTGCTTCTTTCTGAACCTCGTCTAAAATTTAAGCATTTTATCATCTCAGGTGAAACATGAGTGTCACTAGGTCAATTATAAAATTTCTATGTTACGTGCAATATTGGATATTGTTGCATATGCTCAGCAAGCGAGGGTCATTTGGCCATGGAGATCTTAAATAATACATCCTTCCATCTTCTGGAACTTTGTGATCAACATGTTTAACATCAATCATGCGTATGCTCAGAAAGCAAAGGTCATTTGCTGAATTAAATGGTGGAGATCTCAAATAATATATGCTTCCATCTTCTGGTCCTTTCTGATCAACATGTATAACATCAATCATGCAGTTGGCTTAATTATGAATTCCATTGTACAGATACTGACTGTATGCTTATTGGCTGAAGTTGGAAAAGGAAGGGGTTCTCGGTGGTACCCTTATCTGGTTGAATTGCCTCGCTGTTATCACACTCTATCTAATTTCTTGCGGTTTGAAACACAAGCTCTGCAAGTAATGCTTTTGCTTCTTTCTTGTATAGTGCATTTCCTAGTCAATATATTTGCTTTTTAATCATCCAGGCATTAGATTTAATATTTCATCTCACTGTTAGGTTGAAGAAGCCATTTGCGTTTCAGAGAAAGCTGTCTTAACGTCTAAGTTGGATTGGGAAATAGCCACGGTTGTTATGAGAGAATTAGATCTCAAACTGCAACTTTTAACACTTAGGTCATGGCTTTGGGCCACGGCAACTGTAAGTGTCTTATTTGAAATACTTATGCAACTAATGCTTGATTTTATTTCTTGTTGGTGTCTTATTATTTTAACCATATGATTGGTTTCAACCTTTCCTTTTGAATTTGAAGATTACTTCTCGCACATTGCATATACCATGGGATGAGGCTGGTTGCTTATGCCCTGTTGGTGACTTGTTTAATTATGCTGCACCTGATGAGGAAATTTACTCTGAAGATGATACATCCTTAAAATGCAATGGCACCATTGAGCAACCAGATGCTGAGCTGCTTGAGAGTTATTCTCAGAGGTTAACAGACGGTGGATACGAGGACGATACTGCTTCATATTGCTTTTATGCCAGAGAGAATTACGAAAAGGGAAAGCAGGTAATTGCCAACATTTTCACGTTTTATGTATAAATTTCTTTCTAGTGTACTATGTTTGAAACTCCACGTAAGGTACACCCTCCTTTTTTTTTTGTTGGCGACATTGAGGACTGCATGTTAGCCATACGACAGACAAAAACCTTGTGAGCCACATGTTGTGTATATCACACAAATTATTGAGAAATAAAAGCTAAAAGAAACGCTTATCATGGTATTATACTATTATCTACATAACAAGGAATTTTGGCTCATTTTTTCGCTAAATGACTTTCCTGTACCAAACAGAATGAAGAGCTATTCTAGTCTTGCAAATCTTACAGATAGCCTATTGTATCATCAGATATCTACTTGGAGATTTACCCCTCTACTTCATCTCTACCTTCTAATGGGTCCCCTGGAGATTTTCATGATGGATCATACTATTAGTCATGGTGTAGCTTTTTTTTTAATTGCTTCCATCATCTTAGAATGAAGTGAAAATTATGCTTGTGAAGTCACTAGTTCTTCTCATGATATGACTTCTCTTTTTGCCCTAATCTTTACAGTCCCATCATTTGTAGTGAACGTCCATGATAGAAGTAGATACAGCCATCTCCACTAACAAAATCCAACTTCCACTGCAGGAGCTGTTAGGACCGTGTTCGTATGTGTCTATACAATTAACTTAGTTTGATGAATAACAAACCTTCATATTGGTCTAATATGTGTTGATATGTTGTATATATGTTACAAGAAGTTAGAATGAAGTTCACAAGTTAAAAGAGCAAGAAACAAGTAAAAATCAGCAAAACAGGGTGTTACATGTCGATGAGACAACTTGCAGCTCATCGATGAGCTCATATATGAGTATGAGAAGAATAGAGAACGACGGAGAACAAAACTGATTATAGGGTCTCGATCATTAATAAGACAACATGCTCATCGATGAGTCTGGAGCTATGCTCATCAATGAGCCAACCTGCTCATCGATGAGTGACGGGCTGATTTCCGAATCGTGATCTGATTAGGACTCAATCTGGACCATGTTTGTTGAGGCTATTTAAGAGCTCTTTCCTCACGACTTTACTAGAGAATTCCTGACCTAATTCACAGAGAAAAAGAGAGGGAGAGAGAGAGAGAGAAAGGAAGAGATAGATCTAGGGTTTCAACTTTGGTGATTATTCTTGCTTAGGCTTCTCAATTTGCATTCTCGTTGTTGTTCTATATCATCCGATCCTTGGACTTTAAAATCAACAGTGCTCTTCGTCGAGCTTTGCTTTACGTCCTTTAGAAAACGGTTTGTAAAATCAAAGGGCCGTAAGATCTTTTTTTGTTGCGCATAATTGATAATTGTTGGATTGTTTTAGACTTGTTTTTACAACGTACTCAAGCTGGTGTGACCTGAGGGTTTATGGCGTACTCAAGCTGAGGTTGAATTGAGGGATTGGTCACTAGCTAGGTTAGGGTTACTCATGGTTAAGAGTTTAGGTTAGATGACTAGTTTGGGGTAAAACTAGGGTTTCGAGTTGCGTCTGTGGTTCTGGAAAACTTTCATCATAGTGAGGAAACTCATTCGCGAAAAGGAAGGTGAATGTAGGATTATTTATCTGAACCATTATAAAATCTTGTGTGTTCTGGCTATGATTGATTCTGATTATTTTCTATGTTTATTGTTTTGCTTACTGTATTATTATTATTATTATTTTATTTTCGCTGCATATTCTATGTTTATTGAAAAACAGTAAGCAATCCTATTCACCCCCTCTAGGCTTGCATCTTAAATCCTAACTGGAGCTGTTCAACTAAGTTGTTATGATCACCACCTCAGTTTTCAGAAAATCGGTTCCTTGTTTTCTTTAAATCATGAGTGTAGTATTTTATGTTCAAATTGTAGGTCATCCTGACTTTCCATTCTGTAAATTAACTGCAGGTTCTTTTGAGTTATGGAACATATACTAATTTAGAGCTTTTGGAGCATTATGGATTTATTTTGGATGTTAACCCAAATGAGAAGGTCTTCATTCGACTGGATATTGATAGCCAGAAATTTAGCTCTTGGCCTAAAGAGTTTCTATACATTCATCCTGATGGAAGCCCTTCTTTTGCCTTACTTTGCACTTTACGCTTATGGGCAACACCAGCAAACCTCAGACGATCAGTTGGGCGTCGAGCTTACTCAGGATCCTTGCTTTCCGCTGAAAATGAGTTATTTATCATGAAATGGTTGGCAAATCACTGTCAAAATATTTTGCGACAACTGCCTACTACATTGGAGAATGATGAGTTACTGGTGGTCATCATAGATAAAATGCTAGACTATTCTTCTTATCAGAAGTGCATTGACTTGCTATCCTCTGACGGAGAGCTCAACAGTTTCTTCCAAGATAATGGCTTACTAAAGGAAGGGACTGCTGATTATTCATTATCACCAAAGGTGAAGAAGTCATTGGAGAGATGGAGATTGGCAGTGCAGTGGAGATGCAACCACAAGAAAATCCTCCTTAATTGTGTTTCCTATTGCAATTCTGTGGTTGACAGAGTCTCGTCTGACCGTGATTTCTCTAAGAGAATGGATTATATATGAAACAGTAGCATTATTTTGCGGTGGTCTTCCTTTTTTACCTTATGGGGACATTTTGGACATCCGTTCCAGCATCCGTCTCCAGGTTTTCTTTCTGAAAGGATGCTCTCTCTTTCTCGAGGGGTTTGCAATTGGGGAAAAAAAACAATAATGACAACGAGGGGTTTAATATTCTATAGAGCCAGCTGCTCAATGCTATCCTTCTCACTCAGCCAGTGATCAATGAATGTGGTACTAATCTCATCTATTTTAGATAGAAATCATCATGGATCATCAATTTAGTTTTTTTTTTCCCTTATTATATAATACAACATTCACTTAAATAGATTAATATTGCATTATTCTTTATGACTTATTATTCATATTATTCTAAGGTTATACCTTCAAAGATTGGTGAATGGATATATTCCATGGGAACAGAGTGCTTTTAGAACAATTAATGGATGCTGTTCACTCCTCCCTGCAAGATTGGAGTGGCAAAAGCTTGCTGCTTGTCGCTGGCTTCTTATTTGATTCTTCTTCCCCATTTCTCTGGAAATCCAGGAGAATGATTGGCAACAGGTTTTTTTCTACTTCTTAGAATTCTTTTATGAGCTTTATTTAAAATTACAACATTATCAATTGTGAGAGTTTATTGTGAAGGATAGAATTCCGTTGCTGTACGACTTTTATTTTTCATGTTAGACTCTAATTGGCTGTATATATTATAGTAAGAATTTGGAATTCCGTAAGCGCAGGCATGTCATGATTTAAAATCACACACACACACACACACACACACACACACACACACACACACACACACACACACACACACACTACAGAAATAGACACAGAATCATTGGTGTCCCTCCACAGTATTGGCTGGTGTGTCACCGGTTAGCGTGCGTGTGTTAAAATTTATGCTGTTAATTGATCAATACAATCCAATTTGAGATGTGACTAGGCACCTAGAGTATATCAATATGTTTTATCATGAAACATCTGGTTCGAACTTCAAAAGCATCCACACCTGTTATCTAAATCTAAATTGCTACTAATTGTGTAGTTATGGTATTACTTTCCATGTTCGGAAGGCAGTTCTATGAAGCCCAATATTATTTTACATGTTGAAGATAAATGCAGTACATATTACCTGTTTCTAAAAGATTAAAAAAGCATTTGTTGTTAAAATTTGCTTCGATAGATCACTTACAATTATTGACAGATATATCAGTCTTTACGATGTTGTCTACCACATTAACCATCTCATACTCAAATAACATACAATTGTTTGGTTTCATTTGGTGTCCTTATTTATTTATGCCTGATGAGTAAATTTTGTGAAAAGTTGTTGTGCTACTCTTAGAATATCATCACAGCATTTTCCCAGGATGTGTTTTGTCTATGACCGCGCTAATTAGTTTTCGCCCCTAATATCTGCTAGGAATGGGGAAACTATTTCACGAACAACGTGACGGGAGTCCATTCAATTTCAAAGCAGTATGTAATGTTGATTATACCTTAAATATTAATGGTGTAAGGTAGGGCAGCAAGAAATGTCTTATGGGTTGCTTCCTACTTCTCCATAGTTATATGCCATTAATTCTTTACATCCCATCATCTAGAGATTTGTCTCTTTACCTTATTCATGCTACTGGGTTTAAGCCCTCAACTTCTTCCCAAAATTAAATTGGGGTATCTTATTTTCTTGTTGCGCTGTGGTTCTTTGTAATTTTTTTTTTTTTTTTTTTTTGGGAACTTCAGGTGGAATGAAAGAATATTACAAATGAAGTATTACATTTATATGCTCAATCTTTTTCTGAGCATCGTTGCTTTGAGAGTGAAGGTTCCGAGTATTCTGTTATTTCTTTCTTGCTTTGGCATCCTTTTTCTTTTGGCATCTTCATTGTATCTGCCAAGGCATAGCTTAATAATTTCTTTTCTACCTCTTTTCGGTAAGTACACTTTGATATTTGGAGTCATGTTAGAAAGCTATATTAGCGTCTTCTTTAAGTTTTAAGTTATTTGAGTGCTAGAAATAATCTGCAATGTTAACAAACAATGAAATTCAAAAAACGACTCTTTGATGATTTCATTCCTCTAAGGGCTTGTTTGGATTTCAAGGGGATGAAGGGAAGGTATAGTAACAATTCCCCTAACTTCCCTTCCCCTTGGTTACACCCCAATTTGGGGTGTAACAAATTTTACGCTATTTGGAGGTGAATCAAAGTGAATGAGGGTGAAAACTTCACCTTTTAAGTGTTCCCAAACAAGGCGAAGTGTTCTTCTACCTTCTCTTCACCCTCATTCACATCAATCCAAACAAGCTGTAAATGTATTAAGTAGTAACTTATGCACTTCAATTTCACATGTCAGTATGGTGCATCCTATTTGCATGAAAGGAAACTTCAACATATTTAAGAAAAATAAAGCATTCATAAAAGGGGTAGTGGACATTTGATGATATTGTTTTTCCTTGTACTAATGAAAATTACATGTTAATGTCATTTTATGAATACGGCATTTATCCAATGAAAGACATATTTTACTAATTACTGCAGAGTTCCGGATCCAAATCTCAAAAGAACTTATGCTCGACCTTATTCCTTGCTTAATCAAATTTCCTTTTTCTTCATCCTCATCAACTAGCTTGTCACCTTATCTTAATTTATTCATTTTGTCTGCTTACTGTTCTGAAGGTTGGCCGTATCTTATATCTCTTACATATGTATGTATCAAAAATAAAAAATAAAATATAAATATATAAATATAAATATCCCCATGATTAACCAACCTTACAAAAATATGAAGCTATTGTTCTTGCCTTATATTTTAATTTTTAAAGTGTGGAGCGGTATCATCTTGGGATACAATTTGCCGGCCTTCTAGATTGGTGAATTAGCAGTGTATCTTGCAAATATTATCAAATTGTCCCATGTCTTTTTATGTAAATTACAAAATAATTAGTACTTAAACCTAGGTTTATGCTTATAAATTTGGATTTAATGCATATATCATCTCACACCTTGATCCTTTGAGCATATATGTTGAACAAAGGAGTCATTCTTAGTAACTACGAGGAACCTTATAAATTAGAAAAATGAAGATAATAAATTTTAAAAAGACAATGCATAAATATGTTTAGGACTTATTTATGCAAGAAATACTTTATACTTTAATGCTATCTTAATGATTTTCCTACATCTACTTTTTCATGTCTTTCACTAGCTGGTGAAATTTGAATGTACAAGTGCTCAAGTTAAGGCTTGACTGTAATATTTGTTCTAGAAAAGATATTTGTTCAAAATAAAGCTTTTGTATTTGTCCCATGAGTCACGGTTGAAACTTCCTTAATAATGTAGGAATAAGACTAGTTTTTCAATATCAAGCATTATTAGAAAACATGAGATTTTATTTCTCTATGGAGACAGTCAAGACTTCGAAGGAGCCCATGACTAAGCTCAGCCCACAAAGCAATTCTTTTTTTTAGGTGCTCACTTCATCCTGTTTTGATACGCTATTCACCTGTGAAAAGGAAACCCACTAACGTCAGGCAGATTGAATAAATTAGAAAGAAATCTATTGCCACGGGGAAAGCGTTAGTGCCTCTTTTAGTCATTGTTGAATTTCCATAATTTACCAAGTTGTGATAATGCCTTATTCCATTTCAATCATCCATCTAGCAATTGATTATGAAACGATTCAAAAAGATCCTCATGCCCTAGCAAAGAGTTACCAAGCTTCGCCACTTTTACTCACGTTGAATTTCCATTTTTTCACTATGTGGCCTTCCATTGATGGGGACAAGGGCATCATTCTATCTATGAAGATCTAGGAATGAATAAATTGTGCTCTAAGACTAAACTAAGCATCTCTAATTATAATTATCTCACCCACCAACCTCGCGTACAACTCCCACGCAAAATGCCAACCGCATACGTACATTCATCACCCCAATCATCATAAAAATCCAACCACAGGGTTTTTGCAAATTACATAATCCTCTCTCTCTCTCTCTCTCTCTCTCTCTCTCTCTCTCAAAGAATGCGCACAAACTAGCTTTCACCTCCTCAACAGTACTAAAATAGATAATGCCATGCACCATGTTCCCTTGGCACTATCTATGGCCCCACCCCTTCATATCTTATCTATATATCTTTAATAATAGATCTCCCTTCTACTTCTTCAAAGCATTTTCCTCTTCCTACAAAAACTCCTCCCTCTCTCTCTCTCTCTCTCATTCTCTATCTCCCTCTCTCTCTTAATGGCTTTTGGGGTTGTGCAACAAAGGCAACAACACCAAGGTAATTAACTCAACTCACTTATTTTAACCTTAATTAGTTGCCCCCCACCCCCCTCTCTGTCTCTAATATGCAATCATTTAAGAAGAAATTTGGTACAAAGTACAAGCGTCTAGTTCTCTAATGCAATCATATGATTTTAATCAGAGGATGGTCATTTTCTGTTTATTAGTTAATAGCCTTGGTTTTATCAAGAACAGCATAGGGATAACATTAATAAGTTGAGAGGATTTAAAGTTGGGCTTATTGGAGTGTGTCTGAGTGCTTGTTAACTCAGCAAGCCCGCCCAGACAAAGGCCATTCAGAACAAGCGGACACGTGTCGTTCTCCTATTAGCTCCTTAATGTGGTAGGGCTGGTGTCGCTGAGCGAACCGTACGCTGACGCGTGTAACTTAGTGAGGGACAAAGCAGAGACCAGTGAGAGGTCACGTCCCGTGTTGGGGCCCAGAGCTTGGTTACACGACTATCGAGGCGTAAGTGTGGGCCTGGCTCTTCGTCCTACGCATCGAGCACTTTTAACCGCCTACGTTGACGCGTGAGAAATAACGGCTGTCCGAATCTGACCTTTGATTCCTGGGCGATTCGTTTCTGAGCGTTGGATACCGATTACGTCTCATCCTCGTCACCGTCTGCCTCCGGTTCATCTATGTGGGGCCCACGTCTGAACGGAGCATTCAATGTAGTCACGTGACCGTCACCGTAACGGTTCCTCTGCCCTGGCTTAACTGTTCCGCCGCCCTCGGATAGTTAAGTCCGGGTGGACCGGTCAAACTTCATTATTGATCTTTAAATCACTGTGAAACAAAATAATTTAAGATTAATTAATGCATAGACTGTACTTGAATAGACTAATTAGTTCGGGTGGACCGGTCACACTTCATTATTGATCTTTTAATCACCGTGAACCAATATAATTTAAGATTAATTAATGCACATACTGTACTTGAATAGACTAATTATTGATAATTTCTTTTCGGTAAATCCAATTATGTTACTTGGTAATAATTTGTGCGTGTACTCTCAGTAGTTTTAATTTGATTTGTAGCAATAAAACAAATTTGATTTGAAATTTCATCAGGTTAGAATTAACATGTGATCTAATTAGTCAAACTGAACTGTAGATGATATATAATTTAATTTAAAGACACCAATTTCATTACAATATAAGTTTGTTTTATTTGTGTAGTAGTTGAAGTGTTTTTATTGCCATGTGTGTATGAGCGCATTATTGTATATGATTAGATCATTCTTTTTCCACTCAACTCTTACCTTTTAAATTTAATGTATAATATTGTTTACTGCATCGGCTATACATTT
Organism: Asparagus racemosus; assembly: GCA_037177215.1. Classification (NCBI taxonomy): domain Eukaryota; kingdom Viridiplantae; phylum Streptophyta; class Magnoliopsida; order Asparagales; family Asparagaceae; genus Asparagus; species Asparagus racemosus. Next base: position 5,502,880 of record JBAKGM010000200.1, on the reverse strand, counting down.
AAAATGTCTATTAGTCGATCACAACACTAATATTAGATCATATTGTCTAGTTTAAGATGGAAGTATTGAATAGTAAATAATCTCTATTGATTGGAGTGTACTAAATCATAAGAGAGACTATTAAAATTTTCTGTTTATTTACTAATCATCTTCATGGAATGGCTCAAAACATTCTTTCATGCGGTGATCTTAAAAGTTTTTTTTGTTGCTTTTTTTAATTTATTTTGTTGCTTTTTTAAGGAAAAGTAATTAAAATTATTGTAGTTCCCGTCAAAAATAGACTTTTTTGTTTTACATCGTAGGATGACAAAAGTTATAAATGAGATGACACCTAAGAAAACTGATATGACATCCTCTTATAATTCACTCCATTTTGAATGGATTTGTGCAGTTTCTAGCTACATTGAATTTTGAAGCATTTTAACCAAAAACAACCAAACAGCGCCCAATAAATTGGTCCTCATAAAAAACTAATTCTATCATTCATTAATGTAATTAAATATAATTAATTGCAACCACGGAACCTTTGGGCTGTTTGGTTGGTAAAAAAAAAAAAGAAGGAAATTAATTATAAAAAACATATTTCCTATAATATGTTTTTTCTCTTTGTTTGGTTCACTTCCTAAAAGTAAGAAAAGAGATGTGATGAGATGAGTTGTCACCATCTTATTGGATGATGTGCCTCAATTTTAAGGAAACCCATTTCATGACTTTTTTTTGAGGAAATTGGTGGAAACCAACTTTTGATAATTTCCTTATCCTATTTTCTTTTCTTTGATTTTAGGAAATCAACTAAACAGACCCTTTGTCTACCCCCTAAGCCATGATCATAATAGCCTTGGTCATCAATACTTATTAGCTGTTGTCCATCACTATATCTTAATTGCTAATAAGACAGCAATTGGCGTTGTCATCTGCGTACAACCCGACACGAGACGAAAGTGTTAACGTGGCACTAACCGAATGGACCTATAAGCTGTATCGTATATCTATAGCCACAGCGGTTCTCATTCCACCACCTTACCAGTCACGTGACCGCTTCACTTCGAAATCGGCCGATACGCCCGTTCCGGTTCGAATTTGTCGTGTTCCGGGGTCCCACGCCCGGTTTTAATCTTCGTGCCTTTGTTTATCTTTTTCTTTTCATTTACTTTTTTTTAAAAATTTTATTTTCAGGGTTATAAGTGAGTGCTGTTCTTTGTAATTCTTTCTTTTCTCTGTATGTTTACTGCCTTGGGAAATTTCGGAGAGCGAGAGAGAAGAGAGGCGGTAGCTGTTTTAGTAATCTTCTAGTGGTTTCCGATCAAGGTAAAGCGGTATTTTCTCAGATTAATTACTTCTTTTTTTGCTAATTTTTGCGTTAAGTCCTAGAAATGATCTCTTGTTCTAGTTCAGGATGCTAGGGTTTTGACGGAGCAATGTAAGATCAGCTGAGTTGGTGTAAATTTTGGTGGATTTTTGGCTTAATTTGGGGGGGGGGGGGGGGGGGGGGGGGGGGGGGGGGGGGGGGGGGGGGGGGGGGGGGGGGGGGGGGGGGGGG
>JBAKGM010000200.1:5489322-5501240 GCA_037177215.1 Asparagus racemosus | reverse complement strand
CATGGCCGAAGTGCAGCGGCCAAGTGGCCGCTGCACTCTGCCAGGCCGAGTGTGTGCAGCGGCCATTTGGCCACTGCACTTGGCTAGGCCGAGGTGCGGCGGCCATTTGGCCGCTGCACTTTGGCCATTTGGCAGAAGTGTGGCACGAAACGTCGTTTTTCGACGTTTTTCGTCCCTTTTCGCCGTTTTCTGACTTTTTCGTGATGTTTCGTCTGCCCAGAACTGTATTCTGGTCTTTCGTCAAGTCCGGATTTGGATCGGTTGATCCGTCGATTCGTCGTCGCTTACGTTCGCGTTGACGTACGAGTCTGATCGACTCGCCGAGCTGATTTCCCGATGTTTTGGAACGTGACCGTCAGATTTATTCCGCGATACGTCGTTCCGCTGATGTGTACACCCTGTCGACTTAGTTCAGACGTTCGTCGACCCGCTTCATGCGTTTGCGGCGTTATTACGTCATCAGCTGTTCCTCGATTGCGTCGGTTGACGGTTCGTCGGTCACGAACCCACCTTCACGAGTCTGGTTTGGGGACAAATAAGCGATTTTCAACGCCTACAACAACATATATCAATATATCAATCGATAGTGTAGAGGCTTCTACGTGCCTTAAATATAACCCACGAAGATCTCCATGATGGGCGAGAGGTCATGCAAGAGGACACTGGCAATATCGTATACGCACGTCGTCGCGGCGTAGAGGACGACTCAGAAACGATGATGAAGCCGGACCGTCACAACCACAGCTGCATGACGCTGGATCGTCACAACAACATACACAAGTAGATAACGAACTCATTCAGGCTCGGGATGCAGGAGGACGAAGGCAGAGGAGGAGGAGAGTTCTTGGGTGTATGTAAACTAGTAATATACATTTCAAACCTATCTTGGTATCTTATTATGCCACTTTTCGATGCAAAACGGTTTTTAGATTCGTACATGAGTTTGTTGTGTGAATTGTAGTGGGAATTTGTTAGATTTGTTATGATATGAGTTTGTTGTGTGAATTGTAGTGGGAATTTATTAGATTTGTTATGATTTGAGTTTGTTGTGTGAATTGTTATGACCTTACAGGAGTTTGTTGTGCGAATAGTTGTGCTGTAGAGGTGCCTGTGTAACACTCTAAAAAAAATAGCGACACCCGGAACTGCTAGTCCCGGGTTTTAAACAGAAACATGCACGGCAAGAAACCTGCACGGCAGTCCCGGGTTTTAAACAGAAACCTGCATTGCACGACACCTCTGCTTAACACCCGGGACTAGCAGTCCCGGGTGTCTCATCGCTGCAAAACCGATCGTTTCCCCTCAAAATGGTCGGTTTTGCTAATAAAAAATTTGAAATGGTCGATTTTTCTCATAAAAATTGAAAAACGGTTGATTTTTAAAATTTCTCAAAAAAAAAAAAAGCTAAGAAGAGCCACGCCCAACTCTAAATCTATGGCCTTTTCTTATCCATGCGTTATATGAGCATCTGTAAAAGCAGTAGTACAGCAAGAACCAGTACCTGTCAGCACTCTGTGACTATGATAGGAATATGATCCTTCAAAATGCCGATATTTGTACAGAAATATTCCCTTGTCTCACTCTTATCTTCATCATCTCACCACGTAATCTGCGAAGTGGTGAACTGACCTTGTGTTTCTTCCTTTCTCTATTTATATTTATCCTTTTCTTATCAAGTATGAGAAAAGATATCATTCCTTTTAGCATATTTATTCCACGTTTCTTCATGCATAACCTTGAGTCCTCTCAATAACAAGAAAATGCTAAGGATGTTAGCTTTGCATCTAGATTAACACATCAATCTCTTCAGGCAATATTTTTGTACGGCAGCACTTGCAAGTTGTATCACATAGATTCTTATTATTATGCATGTGTAAGCAAAAAAAGCCAAACTTGATTTAGTACCTCATCACAACTATGTGAAGAGGTACTACTATAGTACTAATCTTTGGGGTCCTTGAAGAGCTATTTATCATCAAAATATTCCTCTGTCGATCAAAAGGTTTAGAGATATCTAGAATCAGTAGATGAGAGCATGGTTCCTAGAGTAACACATGATCGGATAAGAAATAAATGTTGAATTTTCCAGAAAGGAATACAATGAACTGGAAAATGCTCTAGAAATTGACTTTTGAAGGATGCATGAGCACGTAGTGATACTTATTGGTATCAGGGAATAAAGTTATAATTGTAGTTGTATGACAGGGAAGATATACAAAGTGATCAAACTCACTTGTATTATCTTATTACTTTTTTTAGAAGGATAAGGACCTTAGCACAATTTTATTAAAATAGACATTTGTATTATCTTAATTGCATGTTTTTCTTGGCAAATATAAATTTAAGAACATGTATATACGTATGCACTTATCTCCTTGTTGACCCCCTAATGAGAATTTTTTATGTTAAATACGTTATCAATTTTCAGGATAATCTGTTCTAAGCCATTCTAAGAATACAAAAGAACTTCATGTTATGATTAATATGAAGGTTGGTCCTCTTTCTATATATCGATGCCCTCTTCTCTATTATCAAAAGAAACATATTGCTTAGACCATACATTTATAATCAGTAAAATGTAAGAACATTGATAACTCTAGTGTTACCTTGAAGCCCACATCACAAGCAGGTTTCAATGAGAGCAAGAGACATGATTCTGAATTATCCATATTATTGCCTTTTGCCTTGGCCTGGAGTGACTTATTCCTCATGAATGTTCAAGAACAATTTACCCACCATATGCCTAAGTAACATATACTTACATGGGAGCACTAGTTCAGAAAAAATATGATCGTTGTACCCATCCAAATATGGGAATGAAAGGGAGATTCAGCCCTTATCTCAAAGGATAAGGGCCTTTCATTGTCAAATATATTCGCAATCTCAGCCAATCTTTGTCCATTCCTAAAAGTTCTAGAATATAAAATTTTAACCCCCAACCTCACCATAATTTTGAAGTTTTGATATAGTGGAATTGTCCTTTAAGATGGTATCAAAGCAATCCAGATTCAAATCCTATTATCCACAAATTTAAATCAAATTTAGAAAGGAAAAAAAATTTATACTGCTACGCGAGGTTAGGTTTCGGTCCATAAAAGAGAGCTCGACTGTAAGGGCATGTTAGACTAATATCTTTAATGCAATCATCAGCAGGGCATTTTGAACATATACAAAGAGATTCTAACAGCACTGTCTTTCCTATTTCCCTCCACTTTAAAAGTAGAAATCCAACACCAAAATCAACACGAACACCAACCCCATAACTCCCTATTAATACGAACCCTTGTGTATCACAAACTCCAAACCAGAGCACTCAAATCTTCCTCGATCACAAATTGAAACATTCTTCTGTCAGCCTTCACTTGTCTTTACTCGAGAATTTTTTGACATAATGGATAGAGTAATGAAGTTGGCATCTCAAAGGGCAGTGGTGATCTTCAGCATGAGCTCATGTTGCATGAGCCACACCATCAAGACTCTCTTCTCCGAGCTCGGGGTCAACGCTGCAGTCTATGAGCTTGACGAAGAGCCAATGGGCAAAGAGATGGAGAAAGCTCTTGTCAAGCTTCTTGGTCGCAAGCCTCCAGTGCCAGCTGTGTTCATAGGTGGCAAGCTGATCGGATGGACTGATAAGGTTATGTCCCTTCATCTCGAGGGCAATTTGGTCCCGTTGCTTCGTGATGCTGGTGCTCTATGGCTCTAGAGATATAGTATTGTGATGTTTGCTTTTGGAGTTATTAAGTCTGTGGGTGAGAACTCAACGTAGTATGTTTTGCTTGGTTGACGTGTTTGTAATGTTTTTAACTTGAGAATGTTTGGTTAAGTTCTTGTAATGAAATTTTAGAAATGAAGGTTTGACCTTAGTACATTTTGTCTTAAAGAACAGTATTTAGTCTCACTGCTCTCTCTATATATGTCTGTGTGTGTAGAGAATCATGTCATGCAAAAAAGAGCTCCATTACGAAAACTTCGTTAAAGGTTAATACCTTCTCATGCGTAAGTTTATAGCTTCACCTTAATATTAGACATTATGATAAATGACATTGTTATGTTATAATCAAGTTTATTTCTAAGATTTCAATTTAAAATTTTGGATTCTTTAATGATTTCTAGCTTAGAACAATCAGTTGTTTTCTTGTTAATTGCTATGTTAAATACTGGAAAAGGAGCTCTTGTTTTCTAGTTCAGAAAGCTTGGTTTTTTTTTGGAATGTTGTAAGCATCGGCTGAGCTGATGTTCGTTTTGGTTGAGTCTTTTGACTGAATCCGTTTTCTTGATCGTTTGATAAATAGATCCGGCGAATTTTGGGAAGAATTTAGGGTTTGCTTTGAAACAAAGTGTTTTTGATGTTCCTTTTTGGTTTTTGTTTTGCTTTCTTTCCATTTTAGTGATTATTTTCTATATTTGTTCGTTGTACTGTGATTTAGCTTGTAAAGTTATGAGCTTTTCTGAATCCTTGGTACTTCTGTCAACTTTAGGCTAGGATTTTGTTTGGGCAAGTATTCTTGCCATTCCGAGGTCTTTACTTACTTTGTACTTTGCTCTTCTTTTCTTTTGTGAGAAATTTGTAGATTTCTTTTATCTGTATGCTTTTCCTGCTAAGAATTTTACTATTTATCTCAGTGTCAGCTTTGATACAGCTTAATGGAGGTTCTCTGATCATTTCGGATTCTGTGTTGATGTTTTACTGTTTATTAGGGCTCATTGCTACTTCAAAATGAAAATGTCATGAAGTTGATATTTTTTGTGCTTTAATGTGCATACATACATATTAAGAATTTTCTAGTTTAAGATTTCAGTACGTTGATTCCAATTTCTCATTTTAACTTTAGACTGCTACTCCTTACTAACCTATTTATGCTATGCGTTATAAACTAATCTAAGCTTCTTACATGCGAGTATTGTGGGGTTCCTGTGAATCAATCTTACTCTTTGCAAGTTTGTGTTTTTAACTGTAATGGTTGAGTTGGGTTTGATTACATGTTCTTATATTGAGTAATCTAAGCTTCTTATATGCAAGTATCATGGCAAATCTTGTCAATCAACCTGCACTTCATTTTCATATGAACCCAAGTTTGTATTATTAACTGTGAGTTTTTTAGTTGGGTTTGAGTACATATTCTCATATGCGTGTCTCACAAGAGTTCCTGCAAACCAATTCTGCTCTTTGTTTTGGTAGGAACCCAAGTGGCCAAGTTTGTGTTATTAACAGTAATGGTTGAGTTGGGTTTGATTGCATGTTCAGACTGAAAGTTCCTGACTAGCTATTTACACTAGCATTTGATCATTTTTAGCTGTCAACTTGTTCTGATGTTGCATGGAGAAGTTCTTCATCAATTTCTATGTCCTCAACTTTCCTGGATTTCTGGCATGGAAGTTTGCTGTAGATCATTAACTGTATTTCCTCCCAAGTACATGGCAGTGGATATTAGTCTTATACAGGAAATTATAGTTTTCATGAGTTGTCAGTTAGTTCTGGCTTACGTACAGAGATTCAACATGGATTCTTCAGCAAGGTTTCCTTTCTAGGATTTTGTATGATGCATGCAATAAACTGTTTCAAGTTTAAAGCTGTAATTGTTTCAACTAAGTTTATTGCTTCGGTCATCATCACCAAACTCAGCCTAATGTCCTGTTGATTTTCTGATGTTTCCATAAGTTAATTCTCCAATATTTCTATATGCTAGATGAAATGTACCTAATATCTAACTAAATATAAAACTGTGTCTTTATTCTCTTTCCTTTTATGCGAACATATCCATTTCTTTCACTTTATAATTAATTTGCTTGTAGTCCTGTCTTTTCACACTGCAAGTGAATGTATCAGCTAACATTTAAAGTAGAGTTTTGATACCTTCCTCTGGCCGTTGTTTCCAACGCTGTCCGAGCTCCGTACTAAAATATCTCAGTCAACTTTATAGTTATGATCTTAAAGTATAAGTGAAAAGAAATATCGATATATAATGAATTAAGAATCTGACTAAATTCTTCCAACCTCTGTCTTAGGTGTTATGTTAAGAAAGGTGCAAAAATAAAAGGAAAACGTCCTAACATTTATAACAGTTTGTTTATAGTATGTTGTGCTATTATTACCTGGAGGGATGAGAAGTGTTACATATGGGTGATTAAGGGTTCGTTTTTACAGTTGGGAAACTTGCTCTTCTTTTAGTGATGAAAGGTTATCGAAAGTTATTCTATGAATAAATTATTTATCATTACGATTTATAGTGCATCCTATTTGATTTGCACTCGTCTCATTGATTTCTTTTCGACATAATCTCACATAGATTGTTATTTGTTTTTTGTTTTTTTTTAACTTCATCATTAGCTGTTGCACCCTGCAAGTGTATAGCTGTTAAATTTCTACAGTTACGATTGTCCTTCACTTGCGGTTTAGGTTTAAATTTATTTTGCATGTATAGGGCACAGTTTAACCATGTTCTGTTACAATCATTTTGTTGATTACTGGAAGCATATTGGTTTTAAGTTTACTTACATGTTTTATTACAGTTTTCTTGGATATGTTTTATTACACTGTGTTCTTGGATAGTGCTGTTGGCTGCGTGTCCTTTGATATCTGCCACTGCTTCCTCAGAGTTGTGAAGATTTTCATTTGTAGAAGCTAAATATCATCTAAAACATTTATGGACCTTTTTTCTATGCACTTAAGGAGAGTAGGAGCCATGGGCTTTGGTTTCTATAGGAGAGTAGCTTTTTCCAGCTTTTCCTAGTGTATTCATTACTGCAATTTTCTTTTCATTTGCAGCTGTTGCCATGGTGAGGAAAAGGAGAACGGAGAGAACGGACCTTCCTACTTCTGGAGAGGGGTCTGGATCTCAGGAGTCCGGAGGCAGTGGTGGACAAGGTGGAGGACCACAGCGTCCAGTTGGCAGAACTGCAGTGCCTCAACAACAAGGTGGTGGGGGAGGACGGGGTGGGGGCTATGTCAATCCTCAGCCACCGCAACGTGGTGGACGTGGCGGCGGATACTACCAAGGTCGAGGTGCAGGATCCCAACCGCGTGGAGGAATGGCACCACAGGAGGGTGGTATTCTTCCTGAATACCAAGGTCAAGGAAGTGGTCTGCCTCGTGGAGGCATGGCACCCCAGTTCCATCATCCAGAATACCAAGGTCGTGGTGCTCCTCAGCCTCACGGAGGTGGCATGGTACAGCAGCAGCCTGGCACCCAACAGTATGAGTATCGAGGGCGTGGCGGGCCTCAAGCGAGAGGTGGGATGCCTCATCAATATGCTGGTGGGCGACGGGGTGGCGGACACATGGCTGGTGGGCAACGGACTGGCCCTTCTGGTAGTCCAACCAGGCCGCCAGCTCCCGAGCTGCACCAAGCAACACAGGCTACTTATCATGCCTCTCAGCCTTCTCCAACAGCAGAACCTGGCTCATCACAATCGCAAACCCCAGAGATAATTTTTGGTCAGGTAGAGCAGCAGTTTCAGCAGCTCTCTGTCCAGGGTGAAGATAAACCTACCCAGGCAATCCAGACTGTTGCATCTGCTTCATCAAGCAAATCTATGAGGTTTCCGTTGCGTCCAGGAATGGGTAGTTCTGGTGATAAATGCATAGTAAAGGCTAACCATTTCTTTGCTGAGCTTCCTGATAAAGATCTTCACCAGTACGATGTAAGATATTCATTCCTTTTCTCCGTGATTTGCTTTAACAATAATGATCAATTGCTTTTTTTCTTTCCATCTTAGTAGCTGTGTACTTCGTTTAATTGGTGTTATTTTACTCAGGTTTCAATAACACCAGAGGTTACATCCCGAGGTGTGAATCGAGCTGTTATAAAGCAGCTTGTCACTCTCTACAGACAGACTAATTTAGGTGGTCGCCTTCCAGCTTATGATGGCAGAAAGAGCCTTTATACAGCTGGACCACTACCATTTGTGTCGAAAAGCTTTCAAATTACACTGCTTGATGAAGAAGAAGGACCAGCTGGCCAAAGGTATTGTCTGGAACATATTGTCTTGGTAATATGTTTGTCATCAAATTGCATGGATATAACTGGTGCATTGTGTTTTGCCATGCAGGAGAGAGAGGTTGTTCACAGTTGCAATTAAATTTGCTTCTCGTGCTGATCTTCATCACTTGGAATTGTTCTTAGCAGGGAAGCAGGCAGATGCTCCCCAAGAGGCACTGCAAGTGCTTGACATCGTGCTTAGGGAGTTGCCTACAGCAAGGTAATTATTGTCATGCGACTGATGATTGCTTCCTCCATCCTCTTGCATGAAGCTGAAAAATGTCATGTTTTTTGTGGTTGCAGATATACACCAGTTGGTCGATCATTTTACTCGGGTGATCTTGGAAGAAGGCAATCATTGGGTGAAGGCCTGGAAAGTTGGCGAGGTTTTTACCAGAGTATCCGTCCAACACAGATGGGATTGTCACTAAATATTGGTTAGTGAACCACCCTCAATTTTCCACCTTGTAGCTATCTGATTGAGTTGCAATGTGTCACTAGAAAGGAAGTTGTTTTTGTTTCATGGCCTTCATTTCTTGTAAATAACACTGTAATGTCCAAGTGGGACTAGAAAGTTAAATTTCACAAGTACAAAGGTCATGTCAAACATCAGGCAGGCTACCTTTAAGACGAAACAGCGTTTCATCTGCAGTAGGTAAATGTTAAGTATTTAGACATATTAGTTATTCAATTTCATTTACTTTTAACTGTCCATTGTTTTCTTTCTTTCTCTCTTTTTTTTTGTCAGTTCCTTACAACTGTTCTTACATGCGGCTATACATTTAGTACATGAAGCCTTTATTCCTGGATGTATGTATAAATACTACTACTGAATGTTAGTAAGTAGACTGAGAAGAGGGATGAATAATGCTGGCATAATTTTCTAGAAGGGATACAATAATAATCAGTATCCAGCATGATAACATTATGAAAATTATGCATTCTGACACAATTTTATGTTTGTACTTGAATTTCCTGTGTTATTTAAATGTACAGTTTTAGAAAGTTGAGTTTTTATTTTTCCTGCAGACATGTCATCCACTGCTTTCATAGAGCCACTGCCAGTCACCGACTTTGTTGCTCAGCTTTTGAACAGAGATGTCTCCAACAGACCGTTGTCTGATGCTGATCGCGTGAAGGTTTGCTTTTTCGGCTTTCATTGTCTTAATGGGATTTTTGTAATGCATGGTAAATAAAAATGAAAAGTTAGAAAACATTTGGTTTTTTTCTCCATTTAACTTGTATTAATAACCTCAACCTCCTTTCCTCTGTTTAATTGTTCTCTTTTTCAAAGTCACATGAGATTCGTCTTGCGGCTAAAGAAACTAACCTTACTGTTTTATTCACTGAAAATAGTTATTGAAACATTACGCATGAATTTGATTTCATAAGATTTCAAATTCTGTTGAAGCCTATCATAAAAAGGAAAAAAAGCTCCCATTGAGTTAAAATGTAACTATAGAAAGGTTCAATAAAAATTTATGGCATATACTTTGATGACTAATTGCAGTACTCATATACCCTGGTGTTTTTCAGATAAAAAAGGCTCTTAGAGGTGTCAAAGTTGAGGTCACGCATCGTGGGAATATGCGTAGGAAGTATCGCATATCTGGCTTAACATCACAGACAACTAGAGAGCTGACGTATAAAAGATTCTGAATTCTCTCCTGGCTGTTTGACCATTTTAGTGCTTTTCACTCTAATCATTGTTGAAATTTCTTTCTGTAGATTCCCTGTTGATGATCGTGGCACGGTGAAATCTGTTGTTCAGTACTTTCTAGAGACTTATGGTTTTACTATTCAACAAATAAATTGGCCTTGCCTGCAAGTTGGAAATACACAAAGACCAAATTACCTGCCAATGGAGGTCAGTTCTGTAATCATGAATTTTTTGTGGTAGTCATTTATGGTTGAATTTGCTGCTTATTGTATTACTACAAATGCAAGGGCCATTTTTTGTCATTTTCATACCTTGGTACATGCTCATAATATGAAGATGTATGCTAACTTCTTTGAATGTTACTCAGGTATGTAAAATTGTCGAAGGCCAAAGGTACTCGAAGAGGTTGAATGAGAAACAGATAACTGCCCTTCTGAAAGTGACATGCCAGCGTCCTTCTGATCGAGAGCAAGACATTCTGCGGGTATTGGATTTGATTCTTTTACCTAATTGCTAAATGTGAATATTTCTTAAATATAAAATTGCCAATGAAACAGCCTACGGAAAACTCCTTTAGTGGATACACAGATTTCATTTCCCTTCTCTTAAAGAACCAACATTCGATTTCTCATTGAGAACATCATATTTGTACCCTCCATTTGAATTATTTGTATTTATGTTTGAGTAGATTAATTGTGTATTTTGTTGACTCTCAGGCCTTAAGGATATATCAGTATACTTTTCTGCTTCTGAGGTTAAATCTATTCCCAAACTTCACTTTAGCCTCGGGGCAGAAGATATTACAGGCACTTGTGACGATCTTAGTGTTATTTCCATCTTGGCTTTAAGGTAGTGTCGGTGCATGGTGTTCTTGGTTAGTTCTTGGTTACATTTATTCATTTAGGGAGAAGGTAAGGTCCCTACTAAACAGTGCTCTAGTCTGATGTTATGCCTGGTACCTAAATTGTTTAGGACTATGGTAACTGAGGGTACAAAACACCCGAAACCGGTGAGCTTCCAAAATGGGGGTATACAGCCTACAACATAAGTTTATTACTAACGAATTTTGAGTGGATGGGGCTACAATGAAGGATATTACTAACAAAAATTTAAGTAGAGAAGGGGCTATGGATGTTTGTTAAAACTAAAACTGATGTATGAGAAGACCTGTAGATATTGTATAATGGTGGTGTAGGTTTCATCAGCCAAGACGATGTGTCTAAAAGCATGGATGTATGATCACATCACAGGATGTTCCACATGCATAACAATATGTGTTCTTCAAGGCTCACTTAGCAATTGTAGTAATACCATTCTTTTCTTTCAAGGGTTTAGCTTCTAAATAAAATGGTGTTTAAGAGAGGTGTAAAGGTTTAGCATGTTCTATACTTGTCATAATTGTATTTTTCTGTTCTGTAGGTACTGTTGCAAAAATAGATATTGTTTGGATAGTGAACTCAATAATAATATTGTTTAAAAGGAAATTACACAATATCTTCAAACTGCTAATGACATGTTATCTTTTACATAAAAGATTCCTCAAAAAGTCAAGAAGATTTACATTGATTTCATCAGGTTAAGGTTTAAAAGAAACTCCTTAAAATTCAGGGGACAAAGAGTAGATTCATTATTATTTGGTATGGCTACTGGTTGAAAGGAAATTTTAATTAATCTTCCACTTTTGGGCTCTTGTTTTTCTAAAATAAGAAAGGTATTTAAAATAAATTTTACACACTGCAGCACTAAATAGTCTTCAATCCATGAGCACGAAAACATGTTTTTGTTGATTTAGACGTGTTTTTAGCTGATATTTAGAATATTGATAATATCAATAATTTATATTTTAACCAGACTGATATGGGATATCATTATCATAACGCAGATGTAAATTGGGTTCCAGTCGGATTCTATGTCAATGAACTTCAATGAAATGACATCAGTCACACCTATTGTAAAAAAAACCAGTACACAGATTTATGCACCAGAGAAAGAAAGTAGAAAACACTTGTTATTGATATGATTGCTCTTGACTAGTGTGCGTAGCATATTTTCCGTGTGTTGTGCAAGATGGGTGGATTTTTAATGGCAACTCACTTTGGGGGGGGATAGAGACTTCAGCTGTGGTTTCAGATGGCTGCTCCATACTTGTCTGGTTTCATATTGCAATTTAAATGGGGAACTTTTGACATAGTCCGCTTGTTACTATGTTACCCGGGTACTTCTATAATGAAGCCGTACCCGTACCGGACACGTACCCGACACTTTCCCGTACCCAAACT
>JBAKGM010000200.1:5458425-5469096 GCA_037177215.1 Asparagus racemosus | reverse complement strand
ATATATATATATATATATATATATATATATGATAAGGCTCTTGCAAACTTAAGCGGATATGAGCTCTTGTCCACCAATTTTCTTAATCATTCATTTTATTTTGAGATTCATATAATGAGTTATACATTAAGGCACGCATATCAAAAATAACATTGATGAGCAGTAAAAATCTCAAAGCAAAATCAAGGAATAATAAGTTCGTGGATAAGAGCTCCTATCTACTTAAGTTTATTCTAGTTTTACTCTCTCTATACAAACACATATATAGATAGAGGAATACAGACATCCTTCGTACCAATAACTAAATTTGGTCCTTGGTAATGAGATAGTCACTTCTCATCCACTCATCTACTAGGTGAGTAATTGTGTGGGGACCATTTTCGAATGATGCACCTTTAAATGTGTGGATGAGAACTAGTCACCTTATTACATAGGGCCAATTTTGTCCTTAGCACCAAGAATACTCATTTTTCTTATATATATGCGTGCATGCGTGGATGGGTGGGTGGGTGTGGGTGGGTGTGCATGTGTGTGTGTACACACATAGAGAGAGATGAGGTAGAGCAAGAGAATAGCATGCCTGAAGTGAAAGAATAGTGAAGCAAGTAATACATGCTAATATGGAATGGTTCTGAATGAACTTAATGATGTTCGAGAAGATAAGAGAATCCAGTGTACCTTATAAAAAGAATTATTTTTCAAATAATTCTCAAGTAGATGATGAGTCAAACGAATTCGCCACCCTAGTGCAAGCCTTGATGTCAAATACCTGTAAATAAACCAAGGGATATATTAGTCTTCACTGAATAAATGAACTAACAATTCCAAATTTTACTTACACAACATTACAATTAGAGCGAGCAAACGAGCGCTAGCATATATTAAACCATCTAAGTTCCTTTAAGAAACTTATGTGTGGGGATCAGCTCTGTGGTGAAACAGGGATAGGACTGGAGTTCCAGTTTAGGGTTAGCGTTACAGTTAAATAGGTTCAAGCTTTATCCTTTATGCTTTGAGTTTGAAAATAGTTAAGGGTAAAGACTAGCAGTTTTTCAGCTGGGATTAAGGTTGGAGTAGAGTTGTGATTAGCATTAGGGCATAGCATGTAGTTGAGTTAAGGTTACACATTAGGTAGGGTGAGGGATATTTGCTGTGGACGCATAAAATACTAATGCAATCATAGAATATTCATAAAAAAAACTATTATTTCCAAGCCTGATCTGTGAGGCATGGTTTTAACTTTTAAAAAACTTTTATGATTTCAAAAACATTATCTGCAATCACAAAATATTATTCAAAAAACTACCAATGAGAGATCTAATATCTCGAGTCTTGAGTCAATGTGGCAGTTAAAAATGTTCGGGATACATATCATCAGATGTCACCAGTTCGGGAAAACTCTGAAAAACTTGCTGGTTCAGGGTTCATAGAGATCACATCTATGTCACGAAAACATCCTAGAGCACATCATGCGTCACATGGAGTACATATTATTAAAGGGTCCTAAAAAAATGTTGCACCAGAAGCCAGAAGGACAAGTATACACTATAACTCAAGACTCCAATGAGAATGCAATTATATATTTTGCTACAAGAACTGAATATAAAGATCACACAAACAAACACGCAAACTTAATACATAGGACATTTCTGATACGGAGTAACACTGAATTGAACGTAAGCAGAACATTCGCAACTTCTGGGGTTGCTTGTCTGCATGATATAAGCAGGCAGCAGCCACTGTTTTTAAAATATAGCAAGAAATATCTAGGAGTACACCTTCAGTATTTAATATCAGTCACTCGTCAAGACAGTAAAATCAAGAAGGATGTACTCTATAGAATTAATCCGGATGCTTAAAATGGAATGCCTCTAGAGTTCTATGTGATCATAGAATATGTATTTACATGGGTACTTCCATCATGAATCCCAACACGTACGGCACACGAACACTCCTTGAATATATGCATACCTTTATTCACACATGTACTCTATTATATAATACATGTTATAGTTTAAAAACACTCGTCATACTCTTCTTGGATGTATATCCTACGCTTCCCATCCACTATTTGGAAACTTGTGGACACAGATTGGGTTTGTTTCAGCCCATACCCAGTGAAAACTATGATTTTAAAGGTCTTTTGGATATCCACTTCGAAAATTAGCTGTGTCCCAATATCCTACATTTTACAAATTTGGTGTGTCCCATACCCATATCCGTACGTACCCCCACCAATACTCGCACCCGTACCTGATTCAGTACAACATATTAGAATCCCTATGAATTAAAGAGAAAATTCTACAAGACAACTATATACTATCAATATCTTATGGTTATATTCGGCAATCAAGAAATGGAATGTGTGAAGAAATGAGTCTAACTGAAGTGAATACACACTAAGGGACTGGATACGAAATGAGTTCAAGGTTGCTCCTATTGAGGATAAAACGAGAGAATCAATTGAGATGGTTTGTCCATGTGTAATGAATGCAACTAAATGCACCAGTTAAAATAACTCATAAGATTATATTTAATGGGGAAAGGACTAAAGGTTAAGATCAATGGTTAACTTGGTTGGAAGCAATTAAGAAGTTTACTTTAGTGGTTAACTTAAAGGAGGAGATAACATTTAACAAAACTGAATGGAAGAATAAGATTCGTGTAGCCAACTCCAAAATTTTGGGACAAAGTCTTTGTTGTTGTTTAAACGACATATACACATAAATGCATTTTATAAAAGCAGCACCAAAGAAATATATCAACAATATTTTGCATAACATTAGCCAATTGGCAGTACCTGAATACACGAATATACACATCTATGTGTGGATAAATTTTGCAACACTTGTACATCTCGAAAACCAAGGCACACATAAAAAGGAGTGAAACCAAATGACTTGTGAAAATATAACACCAGTTTTACTTTTTGATAAAATTGCATCAACAAGTTATACTCCAATAAAGGTACCCAACTTACAGTCTAGTTATAAACATTTTACTGCCTAGTTAACTCCTCGATAAATAACCACCGTACCTCAGAGAAGGTGCAACAATGGAGTTTGCAGCACTTTGAAGAATACTTATACCCGTTAATCTAACAAATGCAGCCTTATCTTGTTCCAACACATATTTAACGCTAGTACCTGTAAAACATAAGAAAAAGTGTGAAGCATTTGTCACCAATTTTTCTGTAACGAATTCTAAGCATACCATTCAAAGAAGCTATGCGATCTGAGATCCATGTCCTGGATACTACAAGTAAGGCAACTGAAAACAACTGTGCACCCTGTTTATCTAGCAGCCTCGGCACCTAGATTTGAAGCAGACAACATAAGAGAACAAAGAAAAAAAGCCCATTCTTATGCAAGTTAAAAACTCCCTTCTGGGCCCCAAATCATCTTTTTAAGAAAATTGTAATCAGACTGTTAAAATAAACTGAGAATATCAATATTCAATATTTACTTGAAATAAACAGGACAACTCCTCAACAAAAGTATATACAACTAAAAGAGATCAAGGACACAAGTAACCATCTAGGATGTCAACCTAAAGTAGAATGAACCCCTCCAGGTTTTAAATGCTTACCAGCACTTTAAACATTGCAGAAACTCTTAAAGGTAATGCCCTTGGAGTATTTTTAAGTTGTGGAACAATGGGCAAAGAAAGTTTGTGCTCAAGGACAGGAGATGATGCTATCAGCTCTGTTGAATATGAAAGCTCTTTGGAATTAGGAAAGGTATTTACCTGCAAGATTGAGGACATTAACAAAAGACAAATAAAATATGCAGCATATAATGACGTAAAACATGCCGTGGACTGTGAACATATAAAAGCTCCAACCTTTCCAGCAGTGGTAAAAGCTCTCTGAACAGCTAGAGCATCACTTTGACGATCAGTTTCTGATGATTTTAACAAATTAGGATCCCCTTCACTGGGATATCGTAAATCATCCCTGCAAAATTCATAACAACTTGAAATGTCCATGATTAATTAGTGATTCAAGTAGAACCGAAAGAAACAAACAACCATTGATCTTAACCTCTTAGACTGAACACTCCATCCTCCTTCTCCATCTAATGACAAAACCTTGTCATGAAATGCAACTAATGCAGGGCGGTGTGATATAGTAATGCATGATGTGCCCATTGCCCGAACCTTAGAACAGAACCTTTCCTCCATATCAGTTGTAACAGCACTTGTACACTCATCCAGAATAGCAAACTTAGGCCTATGATAAAATAGCCTGGCCATTCCCAGCCTTTGTTGCTCGCCCAGAGAAAGTTCATCACCCCAGTTTATTTCCTTATCCAGCGGATAACGTTCCAGCAAGTACTCAAGGTCAACCTGACAATTGAAATGGATAGTAACCCCTTACTTCATGCAAGCAACTTACACTGTATATGACTCGGAGAAAAGAAGAAAAAAACTGCATATGTGACTGAAGGGGGAAAAGATAGGGAGTTGCTCAGGTAACAGAAGTTTATGAATGGCCTTACATTTTTCAAAAGCTCAACCATCCCTTCATGGGTAAGCGGTTCAGTCTCTTGATCTGCTGTAAGAGGATAAATTAGCTGGTCACGGAGTGTTCCAAAAGCTGTATATGGGCGTTGTGGTACATAAAATATTTCCTTATTTAGATCAGAACCAATCCCAGGTTTCACTATGTGGCCAGACACCAATGGCCAGAGGCCTCCAAGAACTCGGAAAAGGGAGCTTTTCCCGCTTCCATTAGGTCCTGAACAAGAAACAAAAAGATAAGAGAAGCTTTAGATAGAAAGAAATGCTTGAACAAAATGGGAACAGATGCCTATTTAAAAGTCTGTTTTCCAATTTCCACACATGCTACATATCAATCAAACATTTTGATGGTACCTGATAGTTCTTTTAGGGGACATTATTAAGTGTTAATATATAAATCATTAAAAAAATGAACATAAATCATAGTATATAGATAACAAAACCTCACTTATTCCACCAAAGTAAAATAAGCATTAGTTGAAGTTGGATTCAACTTAAATGACCTCTGATAAAAGCCAAATACAAGAAACAGCAAAGTAATGAAACCAAATACAAGAAACAGCAAAGTAGTGAAATACCTAGAAAATTATCACTTAAAAAATCTGAAGGTAATGAATTATATTGAGCAACAAATTAAAAACATGATTAGATGATTTAGAATTTGTACAGAGCAATTATCGAGGAAAAGTTGACAAATGACTAACAATACATGCATGTAAAATATATAATTAAAAGAAGCACAAAAAATATCAAAGGACAATTACATCAAACAAGTTACTACTATTACATATGGATAAGCATAAAGCTGAAATAATGTAACATCAAGTTTTTATATTAGAAGCTGATTAAAAATCTATGAATAATCCTAAAACAGCAAAATTTGTTGATAACGAATATAAATGAAAATAGTTTTATACAAGTGTTACTTAGGTTTGTTAAATTTCATAAATCAAAAAATTAATTTCTCTACTTGCATACTAAAATATATTATTAATTTAGTGAAATCATTTTGCAAACTAATAATGCATCAAATTATCTCTTTATACAAGATTTCATGCATTCAGTCTAAACTTTAGCAGTACTAAAAATTACTAAAGAGTTTGATATTGACAAACCAAAACCACCGAACTCCCAAAATTGGCAATACCGATATATCAGCCACGATTCGAAGATTTCATATCTTGGTTCACATCAAGCAGAGCTTTGACTCCCAACAAATAATAGGGGGCAGACGCTTTAAAAGATTTCAATGATCAAAAGTTTGGATTTTCAGTTTTGTGCCATAAATATGAATCTGAATATCAAATCAACTAGCTATATTACTACCATCTATGGTGGCTATTTGATGCATGGTGGGTTGATTGCTTTTTAGCAATTTAAATGAGATATTTCAGATTGAACCATCAAATTTAATTTGCATTGCCTATCATTGGATTTGAATAGGAAGGATTTGCTTACGAATCCTTCCAGAGAGGATCTTGTGTGTGTGCGCGTGCATGCATGCAGACACAGATTAATGTCAGATTTATTTGTACACCTACTCAAGGAAAGAGCTACAGTGTTCTATTTTAGATTCTTTCCATCTCACAACAAAAAAAAGATGTAGGGCCATTTCTTAAATGTCAACAAACTTAATTTGAACAAGGACCACAAGATATTGATAATTAATTTAAAACAATAGCAATTACAACCCAAATAATTATATACAGCTAACACACAGTAAAATAGAAAATAAACTTGGTATGCAATGATTTATAAGCTAAGATGCCAGTGCAAGAAGGTAGTAAGGGTTAAAATTTCAAGCATGAAAAGTTTTCTTATAATATTTTCTTCTGAAAAGTTTCCCTTCTTGCTATGCAGTATGATAGGCATAACAGAAACACTGTACAATTACATGCGCGAAATTGCCAACTCTGTGACATTCAAAAACCTCCAAAGGTAACACTTTAGCAGTAAAGTCAAGCAATCCCATTTAAGACAAATAAAAAGTCAAAAAGATAACCACTTCTAAAATTTCTCATTTAAAGACAAACATCGCAAGAAGAATCCAGGGAATCGGGTGTATATTTCAATTGAAGACCACATAATAGAAAAGAGTCGGTACCATGCATAATCTATACAGCATAACAAAAAAAAAAATTTCCGTAACTTACCAGTGATCAAAAGATTAGAACCAGATTCCACCGTAAGAGTCAAGTTGTCCACTAATACATTTTCTGTCGGTGTTACTACCTGCAGAAGTTTGTAAGCAGTAATAGGGGATCACAAACAAAAGCTAAAATTTTTTAAATAAAATGAACAATGTTCTCGAGGATTTATAATACCTTGACACCTGCAAACTCGATATAATTTGCTTCACTAATATAAT
Organism: Asparagus racemosus; assembly: GCA_037177215.1. Taxonomy (NCBI): domain Eukaryota; kingdom Viridiplantae; phylum Streptophyta; class Magnoliopsida; order Asparagales; family Asparagaceae; genus Asparagus; species Asparagus racemosus. The sequence continues at coordinate 5,462,207 of JBAKGM010000200.1, read as the reverse complement.
TCCTGCTTGAGTTCTTCTGAATTGATGCTTTTTCATGCACCTCAGATAATTCTCTTGAAACAAGCATTAGCTCATGAATACGGTCAGCATAACCACTGAAACAAGAAAATTCAGTTGGAAAAGTTTCCAGGAAAGAAGCTTGGCATCAGAAATTGTCATATTACAGAACATCAAAACAGTGACGATGTTCTAGATCAGAATAAACAAACTAGGGATCAGACTTTTCTGCTAAAGTTAAGTGATGATGTTTGCAGACTGTATCACATGCTAATATTTGAGTGCTTATGTGTATGAAAGAACTAATGCAATTAAAGCTAACAGTAAAGTTTACGCATTGTATCAGGGTAGTGATTTATAGGACCTCACGCACTTAAATTTTGCTTCCACCTGTCAAACTACAAGAGCCACTTAAATGAATAGTCCCCTTTGTTCATATTCTTCTTATGTATGCATTTTGAAAGCTTTTATGACATTCAAATGGGTGATTTCTTTCTGCGTTAAACAACCTTTTTTGCAATACTTGAATGGATGGATTAAAGATATTCAAAGCACATAAGACATAACGTTTTATCAACAGGACAGTTAGATATTTTCAAAGCACATACTTTTATCCATGTACATTGTGATGTATACATCAAGATGAATGGAATGGATTATCCATTGGGGCGGTCCATCATTGTAGTTTGATGGGCAGGAAAAAACTTTTAGTTTGTTTTCAGAAAACTATAAAGTGCTACCAACATACATGTGCATGTACAGATGGATGCATGTGTGTACATGCATGCACGCATGTGTATCTATATGCTGAAGATAAATAAAGATACTAAAAAAGGAGGATGATGTCCGTGAAACTCCTAGCTTGAATATATTAAGGCACAATTATGTGGCAAAGCAAGTCACATACTCAAGATTATACCGCCATCCACCTTAAAATCGCATAGATTTCCTAATATTGCTGAACACTATAAAATGAAAAGGAAATATATTTGCAGCACTCAAAACAACAAAGCAGTAGAATAATCTGAAACTAGTAAAGTGATGCATATTAAAAAGTATAACTCTAAATATTGACATAATATATGTAAGAACAAGAAGATCAGTGATCCAGTTGAATATTGCTCAAATAATCAATACGCTAAAGAAATTAGACAGTCCAAGTTCAAGAAATGATGAAATAACCTGAGTCTATTTAACCGTCTGGAACTGATAGAGAGAGTCCCAAGAGACTGAAAAAGGGAAATTATAACACTTGTATGATAACGGAGATTGCTCAACATCTCTGCTCTTCCTATTGTGGAAGAATCAGATCGTAGATTGCCACCAAAAAATGGTTCGATGATCAGGACAACTCCCACTGTGGCACCGAGATATTTCAATAAGAAATCTTGAATCATTCCAAACCACCAATGGTCATGAAGAACGAGATTCAAGTGCCTAATAAGAGTTTTGAATTTCTTCTTGATGTAGGAAGCTTCTCTATTCTCTCCCCCGTAAAATGCAACACTTTCAGCATGGGTCCTTAGCCGTGAGTGAAGCTGCCGATATTCCCCTTCTAACTGCTGCTCCTTGGACATCAATTTCCCGAATGCAGGGGAGAAGTTCCTAATTACGGACCCTGCCCCTATTACATATGCCTGAAAGCAACAAGAATGTTTTGTTGTGAAGGTAGACCTTATCATAACTGATAACAAAAAATACCACCACAAAAGGAAAATATACACATTTTATTCTAATACAAAAACATTTTATGGGAATATATTATAGAAAAGTATGAAGCAGTTACTAATTGATTCGTGGTTATATGCAACAAGTGTGCAGAAATGGCAGTGTGTTATAGGGACAAGACTATAAAGCATGTTGCATGTGTTGTGATACAACACCAAAAATCACATTAAGGGAACAGAATCAATAACAGTCCTGCATGGAAAATAACTACTCAGTTTATTTGCAAAAAAAAAAGGCACATTATACCAGTATCCAGAGCACATATTTTGGACTTGCATAAGAACAGAGGCGCCAGGTATAGAGCAGCCCATCTGTGACCGCAGTGAGATCCTCCTGTACAAGATCACTCAATTCTGAACAAAATTTTGGTATATCACTCGCAATGCGTTGCTCCGGGTTCGTGATTCGGTCATCTACATGTGATATTTTATAGTACGCCATATTCTGCATCATTGTAGAAACAAATTAAATAGTCAATAAATTCAAGAACAGTAACAAAAATATAGTGATAGAAACACTATCCATGAATCACTAGCAGTCGAGAACTAAGAAACTATACAGGGAGCTCGTGGAAAAGCAGAAGTCAAAATTCCGTCCATGCAGCAATAATAAAGAACTGACTTTTTTGTTATCCAAAAAAAATAAGGAAAAATAGATGAAAGAAAGAGCATTTTCATGGACCAAAAAGACCATCACCGTCCTGTGAGAAAATGTTTTCAACTACGCAAGAAAAGAGCATTTTCATGGACCAGACCATCACTCTGTCCTCCCAGGAATTGTTTTCAACTATAGGAGCAGCCAATTTTTCTTGATTGTCAGTTTTTCCTCTTTTTTCTTGTTTAGTTCTTTCATTTTCTTTTTTGCAATGGGAGTCAGCCAGTGAGGGCATAATTGAACTATCAGCCATACAGGCAGGTGGATGTCAAAACTGAGATACAGGAGAGTTCCCAGACTTATGTCCAGTGGGAGGTCCACAAAATTCAATTATAATTTATTTTGTGATGAGTGTTTTCATTCCTCAGCCTGACTGCAAAATATATTCAAGATAATATTATTTTCTGCTACAAGAAAAGAAAAAAATGTCTTTATGTGAATAAGTTTTTTAACAAAGGCCTTTACTTTGTTTCTACAGAAAATAGCATTCTGGCAAATGCAATGGCATGTAACAAGAAACTTAAACAGATTTGATTTAGACACAAATAGATTTTAAAATTAAAAGGGTGAATAGCATAGAGCATCAGGCCTGTATGACAGTATAACCACGATAGGTACTGTTTAATTATATAAACGGACAAGAACATACATGCCAATAACATAGAATTGTGAAACGTAAACATATAGCTGATTTTAGTCTAAATTATTAAATTCTAGAAATAACTTATGCATAAAGCATAATGTAGAGGAACAATCATAAAAAGTCATTGGTCAGTGTAAAGACACATCAAGTAAGAACTTGTTCAGTCCTATTAGTTATAACTGTAATAGATAAAATATATTGGATAATTAGTTATATTATTAGCAACTATATTTCTGGAAGGGCTTTTTATATAAAACCACCACAAAATATAGTGGTTTTTCGGAGAACCACCATAAATTTTTTTATTTTCATAGAACCACCACAAAATATAGTGGTTTTTTGGAAAACCACCACAAAATTTTATTTTTCATAGAACCACCATGAAAATATGAATCTTTTACAAAGTCCCACCAAGTCATAACTTACATCAGTATTTTGTTAAATAATAGTGTAAAATGACATAAATCCCCATTATGACAAAATTTTAGAGAGGATGAGTGGGGATATTTGGAGGGAAGTAAAACTTTTTTGAGGAAGTTAACAAAGTTTTAGACAAAAATAAGGCATTTTATTTTTGTTTTTGCCTTTTTTTTTTATAATGAGGCACCTGGGGATCTAACCCAAGATAGTGGAAGCCATATTGGAACCTCCAAACCTTCTGGGTCATCAACGGTGCTCATGCATTTGTTGGTTTGAGAAAATATAATAATAGATTGGTGGGTCCCACCATGAGGGTATTTTAGGGATTTAGCATATTATT
>JBAKGM010000200.1:5442577-5458325 GCA_037177215.1 Asparagus racemosus | reverse complement strand
GCATATTATTTAGTTTAACATGATATAGATGCAAAATTATAATTTGGTGGCACTTTGTTATGGATGCATATTTTCATAGTGGCTCTACAAAAATAAAAAAATTTTGTGGTTGTTCTCCGTAAAACCACTATATTTTGTGGTGGTTCTATGAAAATAAAAAAATTGTCGTGGTTTTCTGAAAAGCCACTATATTTTGTGGTGGTTTTGTATAAAAAACCCTTTCTGGAATATATACTAATATTGCTAATATTAAGGCCTGGTAGTTTCTTGAATTCCTGTACATTATTTCTACATATTCTATGTGAGTCCTCAGAGGTTAGAACTGAGACCATAGAATTGTAGATTACAGTATAGCATTTGTCAATTCAATTCAAGTAGTTCAAAGCTGGCTATTTTCTCTACTGATATCCATGGTACTTGCACTGTAACTTGTCACTATCAACAGAAAGATTATTAGAGCAGTTGTAACTATATAAAATAAATCATCAAAGATAATTTTGTTTGTTAGACATAGGCAGTGGAACAAACCAACAGAGTTTGCATTACTCATATCTCAGGTAGGCACAATGAAATATTCATAGGTAGATGCGAAATAGTTATTATACGCAAATATTCGTACACATAAATATCTACAGGTAGTTTACTGCTGATCAGGTCTGAACAGTGACCCAGCAGAAAATAACTGGGGACTAGTAATGAGTTGAAAATTCAAATGAAAGCAGATCCATGGATCCGCTATAGACCTAAGGGGACCATACTTAAACATCTGACACTTAGTAAAATTCTTAGTTCTAAACATTTATGACATTTATCATATTATTTACAAGGAGCTACATGGGGATACCCAGGTCTCTTTCAGACATATCCACCCCAGCACTAGTATGCATCATACTATATCATAAATCTAAACATTGCAAGGTAATTTGATCACCAGAAGTTCTGAACTGCGACCTCAACCAGAAGACAATTGTTGATGAGTGAAAATACTCACATGTAACAAAACTAATGTGAACCTTAGAAAAAATGAACACGCTGCACAAAAATATTAAGAGGATGCAAGCATTTTACATAGAACAGCAGCAGGGTTCCAAACATCCAACTTGGATGTGATTCATACCCAGTGATCAACGACATCTTGGGTCAAAGTCTTCATGGCAAGAACTAGCCTAGAGCAGCACCAACCAAAATAGGAACAAGCTGGGTCGTCCAATTATCAACCCATGGTTTGCAGGTTGGACCAGACCAACACAGACCAATAAATAATGCTTTAGGGCATTATATATTAGGAAAACCATACTGTTTGTTTCCTGTAGGAGTAGAAAAGTGCAAATATGGAGAGACAGGCAGTGCACAGATAATGTTTTGGCATGCACACCAAGTTTTGGCATGCAAAACTACATCAATTTCACTGAAGAAAATGTGATAATACATTTTCCTTAGAGCTTTAAATGAAAACGGTAGACATTTGGAGTGCATCAATACGAATGAAAGAAATTCAGAAGACTGTCCTCACAAAGTAAACTGTTTAAAATGGCAGAAGTAATTTGGAAGGTGAAAATGGAGCTCAGAAACCACAAAAGCTGAGAATATGGATCATGATAGAAACCAAAAGGTGCTCACATCATCATAGGAGGAATTTATTGATAAATACCAATTTAAAAAGCATTACTCAAGGAAAGCATTTAGCATAAAAGCAATCATTAAATGAAGAGAATTAAACAAACATATTCCAATGGATTAGTTTGTAAGGAAAAGAAAAGGTAAAAATTTACCTCAAAATAATCAGCATGTATGAGATCCGTCAATATTTTTCTGAACCGCAAACCTAAGGCCCCTGTCAAATATTTTGAAGTGGAAAATAATGTCGACTGGAGAAAACATAACAGAAGATTTTCTATGATTAGGCGTAAGAAAGTCGGTACACGCCGTAGAAAAGCAGCTCTAAACAAGAACCCTTGCACTTTTGCGAGTCTATTACTCAAGGCGGTTCTCATAACCTGTAACACGAATAAAGTTATGACACAAACATGCGGTATCATTAACGATCAGCAGAATGTAATTATTATATTGAATTTAAGAATCAGCTTCCTTGCAAAGGCAAGATAGAAACTAAACGCCACTAGTAATTAACTAACCACTGTAGCAACTAAGGCCATGAGATTGCGCATGCCATTTCTTCCCATCTGGGAAAGTAGGATAGCAGCTAAAACATGTAGAGATTTTAATCCACTCCTTTTCCTTCTTGACTTTCTGATGGACTTGTCATCAACACCATTCTGACTCAATTTTCCTTTCCCGAACTCAGATGCAACATCAGAAGCAGAGGAGTCAGGTCTGATCAACCTGTTCTGGTGTCTAGACCTCAGGTATGCAACGGTTCCACCAGCAACTAGAGCACCTGTGACCGTAGCAAGTGTTCTCCTGTGGGAAATTATTGGTTAGACGAATTCAATGGCGTGACAAACAAAATTAATATAGGAACAAGAGGCTTGCACACAATAGTTCCACATACCTTGAGGAGTGAACAACCACAGATCTATTAAGGATAAGTGGATAACATTTACCAAGACAATAACTAATACAAACCTTTTACACATTTTGGGCAGATTTTTTTCTCCATGTAATCCATCATTGGTTTACATCCCCCGCAAATAGAGGGAAAAAAAATTCAAGAACAGTCACATGAATAGACAATTGTTTCATCACCTACTCATATCATTGGTCTAACTACTCTATTAATTGACTCTTTTTCAAAATCATTTCAGCACTATCCATTTATTTTCTTATGAATCATTCTTCAGGATCTGTCAATCCCTCAGACAAAACTGCACCAATACAGATTTCCTGGTATTTAACGCACATCTTAATTTTTCTCATTCTCTTAAACCTTAAATTGGTGATCTAAAGTGACTTGATCAATAGGTGGATGTGTGTATGAACGTGTTACAAGTTGAAAAACTCAGAAATTTTAGTGTTATCAATAACAAATCACAACATGCATTATTTATAGGAAATTTAGAATTTAGTATTTTTTAATGCATCTTGAAACTGCAAATCAAGGTTTAGTCATAACAAGTCGTTTAAAACTGTATTAAAAAAATCCAGATTTCCCATAGCCTCTAAAATTGATGCTCACTTAACCAAAGAGAAGCCAATATAGATACATCATACACTGATACAGACTTGACACTACATAACACACCAGCACAATAATGTCATTTCTAATAAAGTGTATAATAAGCCAGTAATCGCAATTCGTGTGGCAGGTTGAGTCCTGTTCAACATGGTTCAGACATGATCTAGATTCACAGCACAATTGCCCGTACATCACAGAATGTAATTACAATATTTACGTGACCTTTAGAACAGAGTTTGGTCCCACGAAAAATCCAAGTTTGCTCGTTGCAAGTTTCGAACTTTCCCATCTGTTATGGTTCTAGTTTTCGTAACAAAAAGGAATCGAAACATATCCAAGAATAAAAGCTAAAATAATTATTAACCAGAGTTTACCCACAATTGGATAAAGTGAAAGTTGACTCCAAGTTCATATAAACAATATTTGTTCAACTTTAAGTAACCAAACCTTGATCCAATCTAAATCTATCAACCCTGCAATATTGACTCCAAAACCAAACCTTGCATGGAACGAAGTTCATTCCAATTCACGAGACGGGAACGGGAGTGTGGTACGCCACTTATTTAGAATCAAGTACAATGGGGTAGCTTATATGGTACGTTAGGGAACATGGTACGCTTTAGATCCGGTTTCTAAGTATAGGAATCTGAGTTTCTTAGTGTACAATTTTCTGCAAGAGTCAAATTGAAGGTTCAGTAATGGTAAAAGAATTCTTAAATTACGATTGAAGTATGCTCTTTTTGTTGTTTATTATTTTGAAAATCGTGCTTTTTCCAAAAAAAATCACTAATTTGAATTCTAAATCAGGTCGTCGGAGTTAGCAAATTGGGTCGTGTTGGAACACGACCAAATTCACTAGTGTACCGCGTTCTAGGACAATTGAAACCAGTTTGAGGTTTGCTATAGCGTCCCACATTCCCAACATCTGTTACGGCTAGTGATATATCCAATCATTTGGAATGCATGTACTTCCTTCTTTTTAAACATTCAAGGTCATAGCAAGTAGAGCATGCTTTAATAGAAATTTCTAGCCCTTTTCTATGGTTTATCTAGCTACACACTGAAATCAATAATCATCCTTTTTTTCATTTTTTCCCCCAAAAGTGAAAAACCTGGCTTCAATCATATCGATAGTTTCATATTTTAATTTCCGTGTTCCAAACTTCCATGGTATAAATATATAATAAATTCAGCTATCTCAAATTTAACAACCCGCAAAACCTGTTAGAATTGCAACAGGTCAGATTTGGATCACATCTTATAAGATTAAGTTCCAAATCCAGATCCACTAAGAAATTTATTATCCACCAGAGGATCCAAATATTCTCAATTGTGCATTATCCAATACTTATCTTCATGAATATATCAAATTTGATCAAGAATCAGATAGAAACTTGTAATTTTTTTGTTCACATTGTTAGTTTTATTTCTATTTATAACAATATCATTCATAGTTAAGTGTGATTACACAAACGAAGGCAGAGAATGTTTGGGTAAAAAAGATGTATTTAAGTTGGAAGCAAGTTAACTAATCTAATAAACTTCTCTGGTTGTCGGTCTTAAATTTTTGAGAAGCAATTCTTGATCTAATAAGGAAAATGGTATGTTTCTAGGATATGTATCTAGATCCAATAAACCATTTGGGCTTGAATCATAGAATCAGGCTATCAGGTCATCAGCCCCCATTGCCACCCCAAGCTGGAAGCAAGTTACAAAAAATGATTGGGTAAGAAAGAAGTGGTCATAAGGCTTCAGGACTAGCGATAAAGGCCCAACCACCACTGCAGCCAAAGCAAGGGGAAGCAGGTTGGCTTTCCTAGCCTTGAACGAAAAAATAATATCGTGCTCTAATCTAATGATTGATCCTCCCAAATACTCCCAAATGACAAATAAGGCCCAACTAGGTCAATTCCAGAAGACCGTGTTAAAAAATACTAGTCACTCATGCGTCATCAATTATGCAGAGTTAAATGGCTTCAAGGACCACTGATGCTAGCCAGAAAACAAGGCTAAAAAACCATCATGTCCTTGCAGTGCAACCAAAATAACCAGAAAACCATATAAGTAGCACGCTTTCGGATGTACTCTTGCTGGAAGCACTACAAAAACCTATATAGATACCATGTAAGGAACACAGACAATGAGACACCAATTGCCTTTTGTTTGTCTTTGCATGCTCCACAATCATATCACTCAAAGCTGTGGGTCCTGACAGCTTACCTTTGAGTACTTCCCCAAGAGCCCACCTCGCAAACAGGCACAAATCCAGACAGATATCACCTCCACAAAAGGATCACTTGCATGTCAGAAACTTCTACCAAAACACATTATTAAATATCACAGAATGTCGGGAATCATATTTGACAGGGCAACTTTGATTCTAAGTGATTTTCAATGTTAGCCAGTTAATAGCATCTACATATTGTTTTACGTGTCTTGATGATTGACTATAGAGCTAATCAAGTTCAAGTAACTTTTATTTTTCATAAAATTATTACTTCAATTAGTCCGTCCAATATGAATGATGTATGTGGTGCTAGAAATACAATGCAGACAAGCAAATGTAAAGGAAAGATGTTCTACCTTCTGGAGGCAAATATATTTCGCCCATGCTCCGTCAGTGGCAATAACTGAAGAGAAGGCATGCCTTAAATATGTTCTACCCCAATAAAATATCAATCAGTGATGTACATTTCTTCACTATTACGAAAAGGAAGACTTAACTCTCATGGCCAAGCTATGTCTGGCCTGCAAATACAAAAGATTAAAAGACTACATTAATACAATATTGAATAAAATCAGAAGTAAATAAGTCACAAATCTAAGAAATATCATATAACAAGGTGATCCTTGAATGACATCAAAGATTATCAGTTACATCATAACATAAGGTGATAATGGATCAATTAGAAACCAGCAATCTGATACATTTTCCAAGACCAATATAAAGAACCATGACTTTCTGTGATTATAGAGTAACTAAAAATTAGAAAGGATGGAATGTGAGTAGGGGTGCATTCGGTCCGGACACTGTTCGGATATGACACTTACCATATCCATATTTGCTTTCTAAAAAAGGATACGGATATGGATACGGATATGCGTCGGTTAGAAAAAGTCAAGACCATATCCGCACTAAACGGAAATGGATACTGTTCGGATATTAGAGAATTGGATACGGTTATGATCACTGATACAAATCAGATATTTAGGAAACGTATGACTCAGACATATATAAGATATGACAAAAAATCTATAATCACATAGAATAAGATAGTACATACAGATGGAATCACTTATCTAATCTTAACCTTGAACAAGTGCCTATACTATAACAATCTCATTTAGCTTATAGCACAAGGATTTTAGTGACACGGTGGAGGGTAGTGGAAAAAACGCAAACTGCGTTAAGTAATATGCGAATCAAATATATAAAGGGTTCGTTTGTAGCCCAGCGGTTAGGTTAATTGCCTTATAACTAAGTGGCCAAGGTTCAAATCCTCGCAAGTGCATTATATTGTTAATCATATTTTTTCTTAAAATGAACATCCAGATATCCGAACCGTATCCGTTAGTTGAACCCGATTACTATATCCAGAACCGTTTCCAAGTTAAAAAGGGAAAATCATATCCGAAACCAAAACTGTATCCGGTCGGTTTCAAATTTTTGGCTATCGTATCCGCATCGTTATCGGATACGGTTACTGTCGGTTTGGATATATCCGAACCGTTTAGCACCCCTAAATGTGAGCAAATAAGCTAAAAGTTTAATCCTCGATAATTACAGACACATCCAAAAATTCCAACGAAAAACATCTATATAGAAGAGTACGCAACAACTATATTAAAGTCTCTTTGGATATGTAAGGACGAGCTCACACCTTAAGATAAAGATGGAACCTATGAGGAGAATGGCCTCATGCCTAAATTGAACTTTTCACTTTAATAGCAGTGGGACGTATTACTGTGATAGTTAGAGAATGGCCTCATGCCAAAATTGAACTTTTCACTTTAATAGCAGTGGGACGTATTACTGTGATAGTTAGGGTCATCTACTAGTCGACTCATTTATGTGATATTAGTATGGATTGACAAATCGGTTACTAAAAGCTTAAAGCTTCACCTTATAAGGATGTTAAGAAAAAGTCAAATGATATTCTACATGCGATCTATTCTTTTAACCAAATAGTAAATAAGAATATTTATTATAAAATTTCCTAAAGACTTTACCAATTGGAGTTAAAAATTGTAGTGAATCCCAACAATCTTTATTTTCTACTAAAGTACAAAGCTGAGTTTTCATTCATAAAGAACTGAAAGTTCCCAAAATTTTTAGTGAAATATAATAAGGGGCATTAGCTTATTTACAAGAAACATCTTAACCAAAATTCAAACATGATGCTTACTTAAATGATATTACACTTATGCAAAAGTATGTTCTACACAATAAGCCGAAACTGAATCTGAGACAACTTAGGGACTGGAAAAATTATTTCAACCATTACAGACGTGGCTTAAGAAATGCCAACAAAGCTTCTCCCATATTCATTCACCATTTGACTGAAGGCAAAAAGGAAAGGAAAAAAAATAAGGAGACTCTTGGAAGTTCACCTACCATACTCTAAATTCTAAAATCCGGTGAATTGTTAGAAGCCTTAAACCTAAACTTTCTATTATTAAATGTTAGGTGGCTAGTATTATCATAGGTGCTTTTAAAGAAAACTAAGAGCTCATGTTTGTGCTGATGTTTCTCTTCTCTTTTGAATTCCTGAATCTGATATTTTCTCGGAAACAAGACGTTTTCATGTTAGGACTTTAAATGTTTAAGCTTACTCTTGTTTGATGGCAAGACTATGCGGAATATATTAGTCTCAGAGATGTTTGAGTGGTTTTGGAATTCCAGTAAAAACATTCGTGGAGATTTATTGGACTCAGCGGATATACTCAAATATCATCTCGTACAGATTACTTACCATACTTGACCTATTCAGATAAACCAACAAGGTACATCAGTGTTTAGTTGTTTAAACATATGAGTCTAGTAAACAAGTGACATAGATATGACAAAGAACAATCCAGCAATTACTCTGTTCCATTGGAGCTGTTTCGGTAACACTCTAACAGAATTATTAGATCTTTGGCTAGATAAATTTTAATTTTATGTGAAAAATAGATTTGTTCATGAAGTTAACAGTGTACTTTGTGATAGTATTTTCACTGTGTTGTTTATTATAACGATCTTTAACTGGCCTATCATGATTTGCTGATGGTATAAAATATTTTCTATGAAAACTGATAAATTTTTACTACTGAATATAACCAGACTAATCGCATGCTAAATAGGTGTCATTTTATATATTTATTGATTTATTATTTGATTTAGCAATTTTACAGATTTTTCGTTGTCTACTTGAATTTATCAAAGAATATTTCTTAACAACTTTTATACTAATTTTAGCAAGACCCAGCAAAAAGTTACTTGTTACATTAGACTTATATACCTATACAAGACGAAAGTTGGCTCTAACTTGTACTCTTAAGGGTTGTATGAGTTCCTTCATGATGTACTCGTCCAATCACCACTGATGTTCAGAATGAATAGAGGATTATGAATGGGGTATAGTAGGAAGATAAAGATTTTGAGAGGCAAGGTGCTAGAGTACTGTTCAACATGTCTCCGCTCTTAAAAATTAATATTTTGTGAATATGTGTTTGCAAATATGGACTTGAACTTTTTGGGTTGAATTACAAGTGTGATGGCACACATTACAGTGAGACCACATTGGTATAAGGCGGACATGGGGATATCAACTAATTTTGGTGGTGTATATATGAAAGGTTTAGATCTACCATCATTGATAAGAGAGCATGGTTTAGTATTGGAGTTTCACAGATATATGATGTTCATGTGATGTAAGATTAAATTGTTGATACAAATTGTTTATAGATATAGGTTTTAGTTTCTAACTAGAATTGCCCAATATATCTTGAATTCATGAAAGTAATTATACATGGTTGTTGATATATTGCACCAGAATAGAGGTTAATCCTAAATATATTGTCTAGATATATCATAAAAATTGATAAGCTAAAGGGTGTGACTTGAGATGCACTAAATGCATGTGAGTTCTTATTGATTGACCGCACTGAACCCCAGAATTTGACCACATAAGATCTTACGACATGACATCTCTTTTTTAAATGAATTCCCAATTTGATCCTTATAGCTAATTAAAAATCATTTTCGAAGCACCGAGCTTTGATGATCACTCCAAAAAGCTTAACTACATAACACTTTATGAAGCTTTACCCGAGCTAGAGAAGGAGTTCTCAACCTCTCATAGCTTTAATACTATCAATATTATCTACATGATATATTTGAAATATCGAGAAGCACATAATCACGGTAGTTGAAGCCAATATGATTTAGAAAGCATTGACCTTTTCCAAAACAATGGCCAGCACCAATACAAATTTCCAAAACCCTTCCTTACAAATATGATGCAACAGTTGATGTGCAGTCATTATATAAATATTTTAAACTTGGTTCATACGTTGGTCTTATTAATTTCCCATCAAGTCAAATGTGTTAGGAATAGAAAACAATATTTCTCTATGAAAGCCTTAAATTTGAACGAGATGGATAGTAAATGGTGGCCCAGAGTGATTTCTCAAACCTCTATTAATTATCTAATGAAGATATCCGAGGATTGCCTTAACTCCTATTATCCAATGGTGTTTTGCAAAAGAATAACCTCCATTCAAATAAGGGATAGAAAGATAAATTCAGGAGCCTTTCCTCAGAATTTCCTATTGCCATTGATTTTTTGCTCCAACTAGGACGGATGGGCACTTTCCACCATTTTCAATATGTTAGTTTCTTGTCATTCAAAATGGTAAGGGAGTACTACGCTAGATTCAGATAGCTTCCAACTTCTATCTAGTATAGTTAGTGCTTTCGAAAAGAATAATAATCATTACATGACACGTTGTGAATACACTGAAAAAATACATTTTTCATTTGAATTATAAAACTTATGTTAGCTATTTGTCTTTCTCACCCTAATAATACTAATACAGTAATATGCATATGTATTTATGCCTGGGCATAATGTATGTGTGCATGTATATATGAATATATATTTTATTATGTCATCATGTATATTTCTACCTATGTGCATGAATGTGTGTGTGGGATGTGAAACAATTAAACATCTGATTTACTAAAACTGAAGTGGTTAAACATTATGTTTCTCTCTTTATTCCTCCACTTTTTAATTACCTCTTTCTAAAGAACAACAAGGCTCAAAGCAGCAACTTCCATCCTATTCCTTAGACAGAAACCTATTACTTTTTGGGCTAGAGAAATGCTTAGGTAGTCTTTTTCATTAATAATTAAAAAAGTACCATCTTACCACTGTTACGAGATTGTAGAACATTTATATCACCGAAATTCTGAGCTAAAAGAGCATGCAACAGTGTTATGACTTTGTACCAAGTTTGTGTGATTAGGAAACACATTCACACATGTAAAATGATTAAAAGGTGAGTAGTCTGTTCGAGAGCTTTGCCTTCAAGAGAGTAGTTACTCTCGATGACAATGCTCATCCCCCAAGGTTACATAAAGCGCTAGGCGGGCTAGGCGTTGAACCCAACGCCTAGAGCTTAGGCGCCTAGGTAGAGGTCTAGGCTGGGACTAGGCGTTTTCCTTTTTTTTAGTTTTTAATTACAATTACTAATAGTAAATGCCAGTGTTATAGAAAGTTTAGGCTCTAAACTGACACCTAGACAGATTTCTTAAGTGGTGGTAGAGGAGGTTTTGCTAAAGGTCGAGAGAGATAGAGGTGTTCATAGTCGGAGTTTCAAGGAGGTTGGATAATGTGGGCACTGCAATGGAGGAAAACACGATCAATGCCTAAAGAGTGCAGTCCATATAGGTAGGTCATGACACCCTAAGCGCTCCCAAAACTTAGGTGGCAGCTTAGGTACGACCAAGACGCTAGGTAGGTGGCCAAAGTACCACTTAGGTCTAGGCATACGCCTAGGCAAGCTAGGCGGAAGCTTTTTAAAGCATTGCCCACCCCCACCCCCCCAAAAACCCAACCACCCACCACACACAAAATGACAATACCAGCCTCCAAACCCATCAAAAATGTTTATCTGGCATCAAATGTTGAAATCCAAGGATAATGAGGGGGGCAAAACTACACCATTCATGCATGACAGTAAACCCACCCATCTCCTGGCATGTACACGACCACGCATATGCAACCACAAGTGTGCATGCACACAGGCGCATGAAATAAAAGTATAATAGGTACGAATGATCCTAGAATGTAGGTGCCAGGTCAAAGTAAATGAGTATTATATTTAAGTTCTTTCTTATCTTCATGAGCCAAAATTGAGATATACTCAATATAGATTCTCAAGTGGTTTAGACTGCCAGGACTGAGGGTAACAGGCTAACAGGTATTAAGTTCCCGTCCACCATCCCACACCAAGGCACTGAAAAAGTACTTCCAACAATTTAACCTAACTCCATATCATAAGCATCCCAACTAACTAATCATGAATCCAATATCAAGCTTTATCTCAAACGTCTCCGCAACTCAGTAGCTTGCACCTCACAGTCTCCTCAAAACTCAAAAAATAAAATTAAAACATCACCCAAAAATTACAACTACAGATCCACTTCCACAAGCAAATAAAAAATTCAATCATCCTAACAAGCTGAAGTCAAACATGATCCACCTCCAGAACTCCAAGCAGCTCCCAAAAATCAATTTTTAGGGTTTCACCGCACACGAGTACAGAATTTAGGGCTAAACCAATCTGATCACACATCAAGCAGGAATCGACAGCAAAGAGCAAAATCGAGGCAAATTAAACTAGGAGATCGAAAATAGAAAGAGGACGATGAGTAATCTAACCTCAGCTGAGAGCAATCACGCGATTCTTGAGTCGAGATCGCTGAGATTTGGGGGTTTTTTCGATTATTTTTGTTGAGAAGAGAGAGAGGTGAGAAATAAAGGAAGGACTTTCGAGGAGCCGGCCCGCGTCAGGAATCAAGAGGATGGGTCGCGGTTATCCCCACGAAACGATGTAATGTCCTGCCAAAATGCACAAGCACGATGCCGGGGATAAACTAACGGGTTAACCGGTTTGGCATCCGACCCGAATCGATGCGGTCGTTTTCGTTAGCGGGACCGTAGGCCCGAAGTTAATAATGGACCCAGTAGGGCATGATAGCTTCCAAGTAGGGGTTTTGGGTTGTTGGGGGATATATATGTTATGGGCTAGCTAGTGGTCACGTTGCTATGATTAAGAAGAATATGTATCTAATTACCATAAATTTTGTTTAGATGTTCGGCCTTTTTCGGATTTTGTTTCTTTCTGCTCGTTTATTACGTGTGCATAATATAGCGTCATAGTCGAACTTGTCAAGTGAATTGATAGTTTGTTAGATTTTCTTTTTTAATATTTCTAAGTGTGTGAGGATGAAAGAACAGTTGAAAAAAATAATAAATGAAAAGTCAAATAAAATAATAAGTGAAAAGTCATATAAAATAATCATAATAGAACTACCAAAAAATATATAATCGTAATAGGAAAAAAAATACATACTTAAACATTTATCCATTTATTCGGACAACTTGAAAAATCCGTGAGCACTAAAATACTTCATGTATAGATTTCCTTTCATTCATGCAATTCACATAGGTTTGTTTGCTCAACCTTGTGTGTCTCATTGGCAAGTTCTAAAACTATGCATGAACCCTGTGAGATTTGCATCTTTTCTTCTGAAACAATCTCAATCGAGCTCAACTTTGAAGTTCGGATGATTTTGTCATCTTGTCACCAATCAATTTTCCTTAGTGTGACAGCGCGGTGTAGTTAGGTCTACTTATTTTATATTTTAAAAACTAATAGTATTAGAATATTGAAAAACTTTAGCAAAGAAATTTAAGAATAAAATTTTATACTTTAACTGAAGTATTGTCTTAGTATTCTCTGCAAATTGTGCATAAAAAAGATGGAATGTTTTTTCTTTTCTTTTTAACAAAGTGGAATCAATGTATATTGAGTTAAAAATAGTCGTTTGCTTATAGTTACATAGTAGATGAAATGACCAAATGAGGGCTCGCGATAATTGAGAAGGGGATATGTAGGATTACAGCAAAAAGGAATGAGTTAATTAGGACTTCTACTTATGGAGAGAATCACTTTTCCATGAAGGAGAGAATTGTGTCGATCAACATCAACAACAACAACAACAACAAGGAAGTTGTGCCTCAGCCAAACACATAGATTTGCGTAGAATCTCATATAACTCAAAAACAAAGAATTTTATGTTTAGTTGTATATTACATGCATATCATGACCCAAACCATGTATGAAGTACTTGACTCATGACACATAAACCTCTGAAGTCATCTATAAGTTCTAAGTTGTACGTGCAGATATAATTTTTTAAATTCGTGCAGCTTTTAGTGAAGTGAATATGTCTCATATTTATTTAGAATCCATTGAGTGTTAACCATAGTGGGCCTTTGGGCCAAGTTAGGAATTTGATTTAGCACTATATAAGTATCGCTTTTGCGAGAGAGATGAGATGTGATTCGGGAGTTTTGGAGAAAATCAGAGATGTATATAAGGTTGAGAGATTGACAGAATATAAGAGAAGTATCTCTTATAGTGTTCACCCTCATGCATAGTGATTCTCATATTGTTGCATCGCGGTAGAGGTTGAACTTGGTCGAGTGAATCACATAAATCTTAGTGTTCTTTCTTGTTTGTATTGTTTTCTATCTTGTGAACTTATGGTTGATCTTCAGATTGCAGACGTTGAAATCAGGGATCATCAATTCCCCAACATCGAATAACTCTAGTTGTTCTCTTTGTC
This sequence comes from Asparagus racemosus, assembly GCA_037177215.1. NCBI lineage: Eukaryota > Viridiplantae > Streptophyta > Magnoliopsida > Asparagales > Asparagaceae > Asparagus > Asparagus racemosus. The sequence continues at coordinate 5,444,286 of JBAKGM010000200.1, read as the reverse complement.
TTCATATTGATTTCCTAACGGGTTTTTTATTTATAGATAAAAAAAATTTATCCTTATTTATCTTCAGGCTTACTCAATCCCAAAATAATACTTAAAAATAGTCATAAATTAGTTATATTCAAATCGAAGCACAACGTCTTAAACCCAAATATAACCATTGATACACCAAATACATCAAAATACACCCAAATGGTGCTATTTATACGCCAATGTAGTAAATCAATTCAAAACAATTTTATTGAAACATAAATTAAGTTTAAAATTGAGGTTAATGGTATCGTATGTTGTATGAAGGAATTCCCTCACATACAATAATGTAGCACAATCTCAATAAAGTATTGTTATGAACTTTCTCTCTCCTTTTTTTTTTACTTGGTGGAGATTAAGTCATATCATTGGCATATAAAAAATTCCTCTCATGTGACAATGATATACTTAAAAATAAACAAACCAGTATATTTATTTTGGATTCAGAAATGATTTGGAAAATGAGTGGGTTTATAGCTGAACAAGAATAAAATTTTGAATTATAAATATGCATTCCTTTTCTTAAACTCATACGCCTCCCACATGACACTAATGGACCCACCACGTCGACAAAGGGGGCGTTTGGTAGCTTGCAACTCCAATTACATGCAATTGTGTCAAATTTGTCCAGTTGCAAGTATTTGTTTCGTTGCAACTCACATTTGCAGTTGCAAACATAGTTGCAAAATAACCCTTAGTTGTAACATACGATTGACATCAAAAATGGCCTCAAGTCACAGATGCAACTAACCCAAATTTATTAAAAATTAAAATTATTACTAAATATTTCAAAAAAAAATTCATTGAATATTTAAAATAATCTTTTCAAAAATTATTATTATAATAATTTCTTCAAAAACAAATTTTTAAATAAAGTTATATAAAATGTTTTCCTAAAAAATGTTTTTTTGAAAATAATATCTTAAGAAATATTTTTATAAGATCAATTTCTTTAAAAATAATAAAATTTTAAAATATAATTATTTGAAAAATATTATTATTCTAGAAAATAAAAAAATATTATTCTTTTGAAAAATACTATTTTTCATAAAATATTATTTTTCAAAAAGTATTATTTTTAAAGAAATGTTTTTTGAAAAATATTACATTTATGAAATATACTATTTTTTAAAATAATATATTTTCAAAATTAATATATTATTTTTAAAGCATAAAATAATATATTATTTTTCAAAATTTCCTTAAAATATATTTTTCTTAAATTATATTAATTTTAGAAAATATATTTATTTGAAAATATATTTATTTGAAAATATAATATTTCTTTAAAACTATTTTTTGAATAAATATCATTTTTTAGAAAAATTCTAGAAAAAACTAATTTTAAAAAATAATTTTTTTAAAATATATATTGAAAAGTATTATTTTTCTAAAAAATGAACTTTTCCTTGAATACTATTATACTTTGTTAAAATATTATTTTTTAAAAATTTCAATATTTTTTCAAGAAATACTTTGTTTCAAAAAAATTTATGAAAAAGAATTATTTTTAATGAAGTTCATTTACAAAATTATATTTTTACCAAAAAAATATTATTTTTGTAGAAATATATTTTTTAACTAATTTTAAAAAATAATTTTTTAAAAATATATATTGAAAAGTATTATTTTTCTAAAAAATGAACTTTTCCTTGAATACTATTATACTTTGTTAAAATATT
>JBAKGM010000200.1:5408363-5420012 GCA_037177215.1 Asparagus racemosus | reverse complement strand
TGACTTTTGTATTTGATTGCTTGAGGTCTAGGAGCTTACAAGATAACTAGGGTCTATTTGGATGACAAGAATTATTGGAAGTAAGAAGTAGATAATGAAGTACGAAGTAGTGAGAGTAACTTTTTTTTAATTTTTGTTTCACATATTTTTAGAAGTAGTGGAAATAATATTTCTTCTACTTGATTCACTTGTTTTTAGGATAACAATTGAAAATATTATTAGAAAGAGAGAAAGATGATCTTTCTAGATTTTATATAAACTTGAAGAATATCTATGTAATACAAAAATTGATTTTATTCCCAAAGTGACTCATCTTTAAACTACTTACGAGCCTTGAGGGATTAAAGATATTTAAGAAATGGAGTTTTCATATAGACGCCATGTCAACACTTAAGAAAGTATACAAGTAGCTTTTCTAAAGAAATGAACATAATTTTTGGCTTTGAAATAGGAGAAGTAGTCTTTGCGTTTTTTAATTTAGCTACTTCATCATAGCTACGTCTTAAAAACAAGCAAGCACTAAGTGAACCATAAAGAATGTGATGTTGTGGCGAGCGGCAAGATAAGACTAAAGCATTAAAACAAAACAAAAAAAATTTCACTTTCTTTTTCCTAGAAGACGCAGAGAACAAAAGAGGGAGGGAATCGGAAGACGCTAGAAAAAAGTGGATGCCAGAGGCGTGGCTACGCAAGAGATCTTTTTACTAGAGAAACTTATTACTTCCAGTATTGACGAGAAAAGGGAAATAAGTAATAAAAAGTTAAACACATTAGTCAATTACGGCCTAACTTTTCTACTTTCATGTGACTATTGTACTTTCCTACTTTCATGTGACTCATGCATAATGTCAGGAAAAGTAAAAAATATATTAAATTCTATTTTTTCTATTTTTTCCTTATTTCACTTGCACATACACTTTTAATAAAATAAACATATAAAATAATATCTATGCCACTCGGTGCTCATGAAGCTCAAAAGAATTTTTTCCCTTCAATGACAAACAAGTACTCCAAAATAAACTATACGACTTTAGAAGGACAGCTACTCCTCATCCAACTCTGGATATGAACAACAAATAATGTTAATAATAATAATAATAATAATAATTTAGAGGGGACTATTAATTGGAGCAGATCACGGCATGAGTTATTCCGAAACGATAAACATTTGAAAAACTCCAGAATGGGCGTAGTCATGGGATGGGGGTAAACTTATGACTTTTGAACAGGGAGGAAAAAATCTAGGCTATTTAGATATTAGTCCTTTACATCTTCAATAATTTTATATTCATCCCTCAAATCTCACTAATTGCACATTAGTCCCTCAAATCCTAAGGGGTCTTGTAATTTGGTCCTTCAATGACCAAAATACTCCTTGTTTTCTCTCTTAAAACCAATCCCGACCAAAATATTCCTTGTTATAATTTCTCTCTTAAAACCAATCCTGTTCAAAAAGGTTATTTGCACTTTGGTACTCTAAAGTGCACACTTAGGGTTTACACCTTTTTAACTTTAATATCCCAAAGTATTTTGATACTTTGATACTCTAAAGTTTACACCTTTTTAACTTTAATACGCAAAGCATTTTGATACTTTGATGCTCTAAAACTTACACCTTTTTAACTTTAATACCCGAAGTATTTTGACACTTTGATACTCTTAAAGTATACACATTTTTTACTTTGATACCTAAAAGTGTTTCCCTGGCGCTCTTCTTATGAGAAATTTTATACCGTTTTAACTTTGATACCCCAACGATTTGTTTTTGATATTTTGATACCCAAACTTTAGGGTGTCGAAGTTTAAAAATATATAAACTTTTAGGTATCAAAGAGTCTCTAGGTATTAAAGTTAAAAAAATGTGTAAACTTTGAGGTACCAAAGTATCAAAAAAAGTTTTAGATATCAAAATTAAAAAAGGTGTAAAATTTAGTGTATCAAAGTGTCAAAAAAATCTTGGGTATCAAAGTTTAAAAAGGTGTAAATTTTAGAGTGTCAAATTGCAAATAACGGTTAAAAATACAAGCTAAGTGTATTTTGGTCATTGAGGGACCAAGTTGCAATAACGCTATGATTTGAGGGACTAATGAGCAATTTCGTAGATCTAGATACTAATATGGAATTATTGAAAATTTGAAGGACAAATATCTACATGACCCAAAAAATCTAATGGGTCTATTTTGTGAATTTGTAGCTGGCAGCGTACAAGTAGAGCTACGTCGGTGGAAAGGAAAGGAAAAGGGGTAAATTACACTAAACCCCATGAACTCTCAGCATTTCGCAATGAAGCGCCATTAACTTTCAAAATCACACTGTACCCCCAATAATTTTTTGGAATTGCAGAAAACCCCCAATAACTTTCCTAGTTTTGTGGATAACAAAAAAAACATCACAAGGCATTTTGAAAATTATTGAGTGTTTAGTGTAATTTACGCAAGATATGTCGAGTTTTTTCTGCAAAAGTTATTGGGAGTTTAGTGTGATTTTAAAAGATCATGGGGGTTTACTGCAAAACACTGAGTTCATACGGACTTGCTGAAATTTACCCCAAGAAAAAGTGCGTCCTTCGATACCAGCAAAAAGAGTGTTTTCCTGTGCTTTTTCACAATAAAAAAAAAAAAAGACTTCAATTGGATTTTAGTTTGAAATCTCTCCATTAACCTAACAATCTCATTTTGTTGATAAATGAGGTGAATAGTTTTGTAGTTCATTTTCTTATTCCTCTTTATGTTTCATTCACTCATATTTGGGAGATCTTTTTTCCCCCTCCTCAATACCAAGCCCCCTTATCACGCACATAAATCTAATTTTAGCAGATAATTATTTCAAACAAACAACATGGGAGCCGGACAGAGTCATGTGCGCGATAAAAGACCCACCTCCTCTCCTGCCGACACCTTGTTCTCCACATAGGTCCCCCAATTTTTTTTAAATTGCCAGAAAACACCCTTCGCTCTTCTATATAACGCCCAAGCTCTCCCGTTCTCTTAATACTCAAAGCAACAATGGTGGAATCTCACAAAATGCTCCCCCTTCTCCTCTCCGCCCTCATCCTCGCCTCAACTGGTTATCCCAACTAGCTCCTCCCTATTGTTATATATTATAAAGTTCGAGGGGGGGTTTTTTGTGAAATTTACTGACCTTTATTTTTTTTTTTCCCCTTTTCTTTAGAAGTTGGAATGATGAAGACGGTGGAGGGCAAAGCGTGCTGGTCAAAGAGCGCGACTTTCAAGCAAAACTGCATAACCGCCCACAACTGGCGAGACTGCGCGCGCGCGTGCCGCAAAGAGGGCAACCACGGTGGGATTTGCAGGGTGGACAGATCCCTGGCCCACCCCATCCCCTTATGTACCTGCACCAAGAGCTGTTGAATTGAAGGAAGTTTTACCTCCCCCTTTTGTGTGAGAATATTGCTCGAATTCTTGAGTTCTTTTACCTATCGCCCTCTGGAGTTTTTCATTCCCCACCCCCAAAGTTGAAAAGGGTTTAGTGAAGTTTGCCCTGAAAAAGATTTGATCATTTCTGAAGAACAATATTTTTGAATATTCTAAATTTGTGTCTGAAAATTTGTGTCTGAAGATACTAGTAACCTTGCCCCTTCACATCATTTGCATAAAAATAGCCTTCCGGCTTGTTTGATTGCTCATCATCAAAGCAACTATGAACAAATAACAATGAGCACAATATGTTCAGGGGAAGAAAAAAAAATCTCCAATACTTTAATAGTGCTGGAAATTCTTTGAACAGGTGCAACATGTTCCTCTTTCAATAGATTGGTTATAGTGTCTTTTGGCTTGGACCACATCGCTAACTCACGGATCAACCACAGAGCAGCTATATTCTCATTATTAGGTTTCGCCATCCACTGGATTCTGCTTTTTCGCTTACACTTGTATTTTCCTATTTCCTCTAGTAATCATATTTGGATTTCAAATTTCTTGTTATTGTAACATGTACTGAGCTGAGAAGATGTTCAGTGTTATTTGATAGGGCGATATGTCATTCTATGTAATCAGTGATGTTGGATCCCGAGTAACCGATACAAACTAGTTCGTGAAATCCAAATAAAAGAAATTTCTTTAGCACAGATTGCTGATGATCATTGTTTCCAGCTTCCTTTAACATTTATTTCATTTAACCCTGGACAATTATTACTCTTTGTAACACTGAAATGAAACAGGTTGTTCTAGTTTCAATCCTCAAACTCAAAACTTCGCCTTAATATCTCAAGGAGATATAAGAAGCATAGTAAAATCTGCATCAACAGATATCCAAGTAAGAAATTTTAATGGAAAAACAAACAAGGAAAATTTTTAACAACAAGGTTGTCTTTCTCTGTCAATATTTCATTTGCTGGATCACTTATTCAACAAAATAAAGAAAATGAATACCAGCCAATTGCCAATTAAACTAAGGAAGCGATTGAGGGTGGCCTGCTCTTTAGTTCCTTAAAAATGGCTCTACCATACATAAGCCACACGCGCGTGCCACAGTATTTGACGAAGATTCAACCACAAGCAGCTAGTGACAACAAGTGTCAGAAAAAGTTAATTAACAAACATGATTACCTATTCTTGGATTGGGATTAAACCATAAATGACAGCTTAACAGTAATCATCACAGTAGTTAAAAACGACATGCATGTAGTAGGGATGTTTTCAAACTATTTATCAATGAACCATTCTAAAAATTGTACTTCCAACAGGCCAGACTCTGGGCCGGCTCTACAAATAACTATTGTTGCTGGTTTCAGGTCTTAATAGGTCTCAGTTATGGAGCCTAACAGAGCATTGATTAGCTGCAAATAATGCTTCAACAAGACACAGTGTTTTGCACCAATATTAACGAGCAAAGTCCTTGCATGGATTATATGAATTTCTACAATAAAATAAGTAGAAAACAAGTAATAATGCGATCTCTGGAATAACGGGGGAAATTAAAAAAAACCTTATCGTTGAGGTTCATTAAAAATACACAATCAACAATCAAACCCCCATCATGCTCATATCAAACAACCACCACATACATTCTTACAAGCAGTTTCACTCGCTCAGATGGAAATTTTAGTTGAGACAAGAAAATCCTCGGACCAGTGCTCAAGTGCTGCTGGAATTGAGCAAAAGTTAAACATTAAACCTGAGGTATTCAATGTGCGAGAGTCCACATACTTCATTGCAAACTGAAAATCATCCAAGCCAAGATGGCGTGACAATATCTTTGTCCAATCAAAAGGTATTGTGACTGCAGTTTTTCACATAATAATCCTCATTAAACAAGAGCAAGACCCACTAACCACATGATCCTTTTCTCAAAGTAATAGCCTAAATTTTCAACTTCCCCAACAGTGGAGGTTAGCCTCACATAACTGCCTTGTATTAATTAAATAGGTCTGTCTCATAGGAAATCATATCATTCTCTAATCTAATATGCACTAGTTCGTCATCTTGGATACATGATGATTCAGTAACTACTAAAGAAAGCATCCAAGCGTGTGAAGCCATTGAATTTGATACCAAAATCCAAAATTTTGAGCTAAAAACAATTTGGGATGCATAGGATAGTGTCTCTTTATGGATGTCCTCTCTATAAAAATGTCTCCTTGAAGACATATACCTAAAGGAGCCAAACAGCCGCCCACCACAGATATGTTCTGCTGAAACAGAAAAAACAACTTGCAGGGTTAACAAAGGTGAGTACTCCACAAGCCTTTAAACTCATGCAATCAACCAAATATGTGATGAAGGTGCACTGTGAAACACAATTATACAAAGTTGTATCCAATCAAACTGCATATAAAGTTACTAATTTAGACCCAAATCATAGAAAAAAATACCATTTCTAACTGTGTGGAGTCTGCACCAAACGACTCTTTACCTTCACAAACACTAGAAAACAATTTGAGTTTTTAACAATCAGAAAAGACATAATAGGTTAGATCTGTCCTGGGTCTCACCTTGGTTTCCAATTACATTAATATACTAACATCATATCCCCATTGAACTGGTTCCCATACACCATCTCAACAAAAGCTCCTGTTGAGCCAAGTGGCATGATCGCGGAAGTCTCCCTATCAGCTTCCCCTAAATCCTGTCATGCATCACGATATAAATAAGTACAATACCCATATATTGAAACTCCTCAACCCTCCATTTACCCTAATTCTTTCCATTGGAGTTGAACACACTCAGCATAAGAGCCATGATAGCTTCAGACACAATGAGTAATCCACCTTTCTTTGAACACTATAGAGCAATATTTTGCAACTCTGTAAAATCACAGAAGTGCTCATGCTACCAAGTTGCTGAAAACATAGAAGAATGTGAGCTTGCATTAATAGACCTTGGAGGCCTGAGGAGTGATGATGAAAAGGAGAAGCAGGCTTGTATGGAGTCCATCGGAAAGGCTTCTTCAGAATGGGGTTTCTTCCAGGTACTGAACCATGGCATCAGTTCTGAACTACTGGAAGAGATGAGAAAAGAACAGAGGAAATTGTTTGAGATGCCTTTCGAAAAGAAGGTAACCTCTAGGATCTTGAATGAATCTTATATATGGGGAACTCCAGCTGCCACAAGTGCGCAACAGTTCTCATGGTCAGAAGCCTTTCATGTTCCTCTTGCTAGTATTTCAGAGGGTCGCTACTATGGAGAGTTAAGAAGTCTAAGGTACATTTCTACTATGTACATTAAAAAAGAAGTCTTCTCCTATATGCACTATGATGTTTTCAAACTTATTGGAAATTTTCATTTTACTGACCCAGTTTAAACCGGTAGTTAAGAATATCAAAGCTAATGACTACTGACATTGGTAGGGAGGTAACGAAGAAACTTGCATGCCCACTTTCAGAGCATGCTCGCACCATTACCAGCATTCTAGCTGAAAATTTGGGATACAATGGGCAGTGTTTCCCTGATAATTGCACCAGAGAAACATGCTTCCTTCGGCTAAATTGATATCCTCCATGCCCCTTCTCACCAAAGACCTTTGGATTGATGCCTCACACTAATAGTGACTTCCTCACCATCCTGTATCAGGATCAGGTTGTTGGACTACAGGTAATGAAGGATTCCAGATGGGTTGCTGTAAAACCGAATCCAGATGCTCTTATCTATCATCAACATAGGAGACCTCTTCCAGGTGATTACAGAAATAATTTTGAAGTCTACCTTACATAGTCCTACGTGTTAAGATATACATAAGCTCTTTAAATACCATATTTGGCTAACTCCTTTCAACCACATGCGTCTTTTCTAATTGCTAATTTCTTATGCATGGCATAAGAAGTCAAGTCAGTGCATGTCGAGGATTGCTATGCTGCACTGAGCCAAGTTACCAGTTCACATGACTAAGTCCTATAATTTGGTTTCGTTTCTCTTAATTGTTAGCTTCAAAGTGACAAATCTAAGTTTGGGTGGGATGTATACCAGGCTTGGAGCAATGACATCTACAGAAGTGTCATGCACAATATGATGGTTAATGAGAAGGTGCAGAGATATTCCTTTGCCTACTTCTTGTGTCCATCATATGACTCCATGATAGGGAGCTGCAAGATGGATTCTCCCCACAGGAGCTTCACTTTTGGAGACTTTAGGAAGCAGGTGCAGGATGATGTCAAGAAAAAAGGATACAAAGTTGGTCTTTCAAGTTTTCTGCTAAAGCTCTCTTCTTCATCTTGATCTTGCAAGACATTTCATTATCCCTCAGCCAGCATGTGATTAGGAAAAGGCAGTATCACTATGAAAAAGAACCGGAAGAAAAGAAATAATGAAAAGTTGCATTCATTCTTTTTGTTTAGGCTAAATTGCACTTAAATGCCCTATAGTTTCACCAACCTTGAACTTTAATGCCCCCTACTTTAAAACTGTACACTTAAATTCCGCAAAGTGTTGCAAATCAATGCCTCAATGTTTCAAAGTGTATGCACGTTGGTGCCCTCTTGGTTATCCAATGTTACACGTTGGTGCCCCCTTGTTTACTCAATGTTGCATGTAAATACACTCAGTTTGTAAATGGCCTCACTTAAACACCCTAAAATTTCTAAAAGTTACACTTTAATACCCTCTGTTATATGATACTTTTGGGTACGTAGAGCAAAGTTAATGTCGTCTGTTGTTTTTAACTTTAGGGCATTTATCCGAAACACTTAAATACTTTGGGACATTTAAGTGCACCATTTTAAAATAGGGGGCATTAAAGTGCAAGGTTGGTGAAACTATAGGGCATTTAAGTGCAATTTAGCCTTTTGTTTACAGATTTGCATTCATTAATATAAAACAAGAGAGTATTCCTGTCCAATTAAATGATTCTTTTTAATTATTGGTTGTATGTGTATGTAACAATGTGTATTCCTCACATTAGTTAACTGATTTTTAATAAAAGATTTCTATGGCAGAATGTTTAATTTTAGATCACCAATTTAAGGTTATATAACAATGTGTGCTTCTCACATCAGTTAACAGATTTTTAATAAATGATTTCTATTTTTGATCTGGATTCTGGCAGAATTTAAATTGAGATCATCAAATTAAGGTTATGAATAAATTGATTGATCCCTATGCAAAAGATTGCACAACGATTTGGGAAGATTATAAAATGGGAAAAAGTAGCATGATAGCAGTATTTCCTACAGATGTCAACAAACTCGGTATCTTTTTCCTTCTTTCCTTCCCCTTCCGTTTTATAATTTGCTCCTTTTTGAGTTAAAGATTCAACCCTTTACTCAAGGACTTGAGCTCTTTACTATCAAAATCATGCTGGAAATTTATCAAAATCATGTTGGAAATTTATCTTCCAATCCGAGTGATCACAATATCATTTCATATTTAATCACAGCCACCTCCATTTTTTCCAATTTAGATAGTTAAAACAGCATAAATCCTACAATTTAACCATCTCAATAACCTACCATTCTACTAACAAGGCAGGGTAACTAGAATAGCATGAACTCTATAAAATCTTCAACTCAAGCAAGATCGATATATCCCCGAAAGTATTACTATCGCCAAAATTCATAGCTCTTTCCATGGACAATAGGGTAGATATCCAGTGAAGAGAGAGAGAGAGAGAGAGAGAGAGAGAGATCAGTCTAAACCAGCTCCTCATCAACCTAATATGAAGTAATTTTCTAAACTGAATGACCAGAAACATTCTTCTATTAATCAAAATATTGAACTTGCACTAGAAAATGACATGTTGACTTGTTAGAAAAATTGATCTTTTGCCTCTGTCTGATGTATTTCTCTGAAATTAAAAGACTCTGATGGACTTTTGCATATCTTGATATTTTAGGTGGAGAGTTTCTGCTTTCGATGTGACAAAACACATAGAATAGGCGCTTCCTACTCTTACTAAATCTGCATAACATTTTTTTAGAAGTTATATTCTCATTAAACAAATAATGAACAAGAATCCATTTTCCATTTAACAGAGCAGTAACATTGGTGAAATTAAGTACGAGTTGCTTAAATAACAAAAATATAGATGGAGATGTCTTGTTCAATTCCTGATAATTCACACCAAACTCATTATTCTAATCAACCTAAATTAAATATCGCGGAGTCCAAATTACAAGATCAGATTACTATGTCATGTTGAAATCTATGTCACACTCGAGAAGATCTTATAACAACTCAAATTAAATTAAATTGTATAGAGGAATATGTATATTTACAAGAAGAATGATGAACATGTATTGCTCGTAACATTAGTCAAAAAAATTATACATAATACAGTTACCTCTTCTTTTTTATCTGGTTAATTAATTAGTATGTCATTCTCCTCAAAATTAATCTGACTGGTCAAAGAACATAGCCACCTTGTCCTTGAGACTGCTCTTCTTCTTCATCAAGGGTGCCTCTTCTTTCGACGATTCATGGCTTCTGAGCTGTTCATTTAATTCATAGATTGATGGTAATGCTTTTGATTCAATTGCCCAAATTGAGGGCAATTCTTTTGCTTCAATTTCCTGAATTGACGGCAATCTGTTTGAGTCAATTGTCTGCGCTGACGTCGATCTCTTTGATTCGATTGTCTGAGCTGACACCAATCGTTTTGGTTCAATTTTCTGAATACTCTGCTCCTTGCATGGGGATTTCATCATAAAAGGACCTAGATACAGATTCAACATATCTTGAGCAGTGTCTCCTGTGCTTATAATGTTACCAGAGAAATTTCCACTTTTGTGGTTCTCTCCTTCCTGCTCTTCATTCTCACTTAGACGAGAACTATGACTGGTACTTGTGCATCTGGATAATATGTGACTGGATTCACCAGGTTGGAGAGCTCCGCCTTTAATAGCCTTCGACGAAATTGACAAGTTTGAAGGGTTTGTTTCTGATGTGCACTCTCTTGAAGCTAGTAGTTCATTTTGTTGTTCCTTATCAGCAGCGACATACTGCAATTAAATCATAAATAAACATCAACATCATCTCCAGAAAAGCAAACTTTGATAGAAACAGAATGTTACAAATAAGTATTAGGAGCAAAATAATATGCAATCCCCAGAGGACACGGGGTAAGTATTTCAAATAAATAAGACTATAGGAAAACCAATAAGCTTTATTTGTTAGACCTTCCAAAGCAGCACATGCCTCAAGTCAACAGACTGCATTTGGAATATCATAGGATTACTTATGACTTTAGTTGACACCGTATAGTGAAAGAATTCCAATTATATAACAAGGCATTGACAAAGACGGAAATTATATTGGAGAATACCTCTTCTGCAATGGTGAGAAGATCTTCAACTGTCAATGATATTTCTTTGTCGCTCCTTCCTGGGGATACTACTTCCAACTCACTATTTTTGAGCCTTTTACTCTTTACACGCTTCTTTGTAGCAGCAGTACTTTCATTTACTAACGTTTCAAGGATCTTCCTCTTGAATTTTCTTTTAGCCCCACTACAAACCGTTAAAGAAGTGGAGGGACCATCATCTTTTCTGGTTGTCTTTTTGGTTCTTCGCCTTGCCTCACACCCTTGCAAGCTTTCTGATTGCTGTGGAGACTCCTGAGTTAGGGTCTTATATTGAATCTTTTGAACAGGTTTTATCTTAGACCGAGCTGCTTGACTCTTGGTCTCTTCTTCTGGTCGAGAACATTTTGCACCTATACCTGCAGATTTTCTTTGTTCATCACCAGATTTTACCTGCAGCATCCATGATGGTAAACGCCGTCTATTTCCAGCATCGGCATCAGTTACTACCTCTGTCATTTTCCCTGCAATACATGAAAAAAATGCTTAAAAACAGATGTAATTATTGAAGTGATGGTTGTATTGCAGAAACAGAAAGGCAGTAAGCAATTTCATTGTTCAACTAGATATCAGTCACCATACGAACAGATGGTGGGAGTAAAACATAGAATATTTTTTACTCTTACATCACAGAAAAATAGAAATATGAGGAAGTTCTTAGAGAAACGAATGGAGTAGAGGTTACTTAATAGTTTGAAGTTTTTTTCAAAATAGACCCATTTAAGTTTTTTTTTTTTTAAACCGACCCACTCCTCTTTTATTTACAGAAATCGACCCACTTTTGGTTAATTGCAGTACTAATTAGTCGGGGTTGGCAACCCCAACTAATTAGTAGCCTAATAAGAAGCGGCGTTAAGAAGTGGGGAGAGGTTTGCAGCTGCTAATATATAACTAATTAGT
>JBAKGM010000200.1:5386522-5403161 GCA_037177215.1 Asparagus racemosus | reverse complement strand
CTAATATCCAAACCGTATCCGTTTCCGTTTAGTGCGGATATGGTCATGTTTTTTTCTTACCGATGAATATCCGTATCTGTATCCGTATCCATTTTTAGAAAGTGGACATGGATATGATAAGTGTCATATCCGAACCGTATCAGAACCAAATGCACCCCTACTTACTACTCTTTGTCTTCTATTTAATCTCTTATAAATTACGATTTTGCTCTTTGTTCTTATTTTAGAGTGGTGAAGAGAAACAAGGGCTATTCAAACTCAAGAGATTCCAATTCTTCACATCTTAAGAGATATAATTTGCCTTATTATAGAACTTGTTAATCTGCTTCTTTTTTTTTCTTTTTTTTTTTTTTGCCCTATTTTTTGTTCCCTATCTCTTTTCTTTTTGTTTTCAGAAAAAAAACAAACAAACAAGAGAAATCAAATTGGTTAGGGTTTTGAGTGAATCATCCATTTAGTTGTCTAACATTAGGGATAATCTACTGGTATCCTGTATAATTTTTCTTTTATCTTTTTTTTAATTTTCTTTCTGTTCCACAAAGTGTTCTAATCATCTCTCATTGGATTAAGCCACAACTTTATATGACATATAACCAAGTTAATATTTTGGCAGTAGTGATTTCTGGTTATATGTTTCAAAACGTCTTTAGATATGACTAGTATGCAATACATGCGTTGCACGTGATGCATGTTATAATTATTCATACAGACATCATTATTTTATGTTCTAAATTGACTGTAAAAGAATTTATATGCAGATAACATGGAAAAAGAAAAAAATCATAGAAAAAAATGAAATTATAATAATTAATAACATAGAAGATAGAAATAGTTATTTATGATTTATATGCATAATAATTCTAGATAATAATTTGATTCAAAATATTTCAAGTTCAAAGGTTTGGCATATGATTTAGCATTAAGGTGGAAATTGTATACTTATGCAAGAAGTTAAAAGAGATGTAAGATACCTCTTTTCTTTCAGAATTTGTTTCTTATGATGAAAGATAGTATCAATCTATTTTCTTTCACAATTGTTTCCATTGTCACATGAAAATTTTTATTCGGCATTTAGTATGAAATTCTTATCTATTATAGGCTGTTCTCCATATCTACTCAAAGCTAGAACTCTCTAAGAAATTGGTCATTGTAAGCATATTCATATGATCATTAAGAGAAAAATTTTCATTTTTCCCCAAGATGTGATTTCATGAGACTATTGCATTGATTACATATGTTCTTTAGCATAGGTGGTTACAAATAGGACTTGGCAGAAATCTCTTCTAATGAACTTTCTTTCCACTAAAAAGTCTTTGATCATCCATAATATCTCTTAATATTCTTTTGATGGTTTGAATTGTAAATTATTGCATCCGTGCTTTATCCCATAAGATTCATATGAACTTTGAGATTCCATCTTGTTAATAAATAATTATAATAAACTGTGGGTTGGGATATTTTCTTAATATTTCTTAAAAAAATTAGCCAAGTGTATTTGAATTTATATAAGCATATAATATTGGGGGCTTTCTCATATCAATCTCTTGAATCTATAGTATTTGGAATTAGTCCCACCAATTACTAAAATTTCTATTACATCCATGATTCTTAACTTATTTTGAAAATAGATGCTTAGATAATTCAAATTACTATCAGGTCCTTAAATTCAAGTTATTTAAAAGTTAGTCCTTCGAATGAAGAATAGAAGTAGCAATTAATAGATGTTAATTTGAAACAATTTATGAATACTAATTTTATAATATGAGAGATTTAAGGGACTAAGATAAAAATCTTATAATATAATAATCTAGTAATTTAACAAATGCCTTTTATAATTTTGTTTCATATAAATATTACCTGATTATGTGTTATTCGTATGATAGTATATTTAGATATGTATATATAAGAAATATATATTACAAATTATATTATTTAAAAATATAACATATATATTATAAAATATTGATTATATTATTTATAAAATTTCTACATTATTATAAGTATTATAAATTATTAAAATATTACAATCACATTATTTATATTATATTTTTTCATAACTTATTATAGTGAACAGTAGTATATTATGTTATAATTTATAAATATTAAAGTTTATATTTTTATAAAATATTTTAAAGTAAATATTTATAATATTTATAATGTGTTAGAACATAGTACAGACATTTGTAATATAATAGATACTTATAAATAATATTATATTATAGTACATGTTATGGTCATAACCACTAATAAGTGATCAAAGAAGAAAACAGAGCGATTAAAGAGGAAAACAAAGCATCAGCTTAAAAAACACGCCCGCCTGCCGACAGAAGGCGGCACGAGTCGCCCTAACCGGCCTGTAAAACGACCTACGCCGACCATTCCCCCTAGCGATCCATGGACGACGCAAAAGGCGGTGATGGTCGTCCACTTGGCCGATCATTCCCCCTAGCGGTGATGGTCAGTCCGCTCACAGCTTGCCACCTGTCAACGCATACTACTGTGACAGGGACATGCTACTGTGGCCAGCGCATACAGAAGCTGGCCCAATAGCCTCACAACACGTGGAGGAGGGGGCTGACTCAGCAGCTGTCTCTTAAAAGACAAGAATACCCTTCGAACCCTATGTATAAATAGCGGTAAAAATATCTAACAAGTAAGCAATTTAACAAGTAAGCAATTTATTCTTAGCTATTTTCCAACACACATCATCTTCTTCTCATTACTAACTTGATCGTCGGAGGGACCACTGGAGATCCCAACTCCAACCCTTCCACAGGTACTCCCGCGTAGGTGAACCCCCTGACCGGAGCAACGTCACCGGGCAATAGGAGAGAAGGCGAGCCCCGCTTCCTTAAAAACTAAAGTCTCACCGAGGTTAGTAACTGTTCGATCACATACATCAACAAGTGCAATCACATACATCAACAAGTGCCAATCGTAAAAATTTTAGGATATTTAAGGGCCGCCAATATAAGTGAGGCTATATAAGTGAAATTTTAAAAAAAACTTCAGAGTATTTTCTCGCTACCAAATACAAGCGGAGTTATATAAGTGCAAAACTAGGTAAAACAATACAGTATACAAGTGCTATTTAGCTCCAAAAAAAAAAAAAAAAAGAAAAAAAAAAAGAAAAAGAAAAAAGAAAAAAAAGAAAGGCTGTTTTTAAATTACAAGTACTTCTCGAGCATTCATATACAAAGGGGACTCCAAGTGAAGACTACCTTTCAAGTTTTGATTTTGGAATCAAGTTAGGGTTTTCTCACTTTTAGTTTTAATCCCCACATTAATTATGCGTTTTCGAAGTCACCAAAATTTCCCCAATCCACCTATATAAAAAAATGATCTTTTCTCTCTCAATTTTGATCTCCCTCTCAATCATTCTTCATATTCTGTATCAAATCGATGGCATTCCCGTATCAGAATAATAGACATCTTGAATGATGACAAGTTGCAGACTGAAGGGAGATATCAAGACAAAGTGGCGATTTTTTGTTGCTGACAACAGAATTATCGCTCAGCAAAGCCCTTTTCTTTATTAATTTTGTCTTAGGGTTAGGTGTCGCCCTTAATTTTCCCGTAATACAATTTGTGTCTTCATTGCAGTTGATTTGATCTCAACGGTGGGCAGAAATTATGGTTTGGTTTGGATGAGGTACCATCTGGACCTAATTTCATTTGTTTATGGCATTTTTTATTGGTAATTGCTGCAAAGTTGATTGATTAATCATTGTTATGCCTAACAAATTTGCTTGATGATAGTAAGTAATATGTGACTCTTCATGAACTCACCTAAACTTTATTCTGTGCACAAATTTTCAAAATAGACCGTATTAAACATTTAATATGTAAAATCAACCTAGTTGTATTTTATTTAGCAATTTTAACCTAGTTTCAGCCACATCAACAACCTAAGCTGAAACTGGATCGAAATTGCGAAATAAGTTTCACGAACTGCATGGGCTTGAGAATCTCGTTTAGTTTCAGCCACGTCAGCAACATAAGCAGAAACTGGGTCGAAATCATGAAATAAGTTTCACGAACTGCATGGGATTGAGAATCCCGTGTAGTTTAGGGACAGAATTAAACTACATAGGATTCTCAATCCCGTGTAGTTTAGGGGGCTCATAAACTCCATGGGACTGGGAATATCGTGGAGTCTAATTCCTTGAGATGGTTCGAAACTTGTCAATACCTATCACCCCCCCTTTCCAGCATCCACTCACTTTGAAACTCACCCAACAAGGCACCTCTTTCCTTCACCTGTGCCACCACGTCAGTTCGCATGTGATGCGCTATTGCGTATGGCTCATGGCCCTCTATGTGGTGACTTGATGATCGAGAAAATACCGCAACACGCCAGGAAAAAGAGCAATATTTTATTTGAGGAGGAACATGGACAGTGGGGCCTAGGCAAATGAGAATCTGACGTCACTCCCCACAAAGCGCCACACATTTGAGCGCGAGCAGGGCACTATCATGTAGTTAGCAAAGGAAACAACTCCATGGGATTCCCAGTCCCGTGGAGTTTATGAGCCCCCTAAACTATCCAGGATTGAGAATCCTGTGTAGTTTAATTCTGTTCTAAACTACATGGGATTCTCAATCCTGTTTAGTTCGTGAAACTTATTTAGCAATTTCGACCCAGTTTCAGCTGACATGGCTGAAACTAGGTTGAAATTGCTAAATAAAATACAACTGGGTTGATTTGAATATTAAATTTCTAATATAGTCTATTTTTAAAATTTGTCCTTATTCTGTTGAACTGCACCATACGAGAAGGATTTAATATGGATATAGAAACAAATGCTGGAGATGCCATATAATGTGAGGCAAATCTGTGGAGCCAAGAGAATAATATATGATGAATACTTCATGCATTGCATACTTGTATGTATGTTTCGTAGATAGAGCTCCGCACGTACCTCTTGAACCTATATAAGCAGTGAATGATCCAGAATCTTTGGCCACTGGGGGCAAGACTATACGTTTATGGGCATGAACTTGACTTATAACTCACAAATGAATTATAAGCTATGGATTATAAGCCAAAGTGTTTGGTAAAAAAGTGGATTATATGCCACTTTCAATAGGAGAGTGTTTGGCAAATGTTGATACTACTATTAGAGCAGCTAACAAAGATTAATTAAATAATCAAAATATGTATGAAGAGGGAGGAAGGGGAGAAACAAACAAAAAGCCCTACTTTATGCTCTCTAGAACTTGCTTGCTTATTCACGAGTACAGGTGAAGCCTATATATAGGCTTTATAAAGTTAACTATAAATGAATTATATGATAACAATGACTCTACTAAAGATAATCTAAACAAATCCCACATGTAAGCAGACACACTAGTACAATATTGCTTTACCTATACAGTTCTCGTAACCGTTTGAGCGAGTTGAAGGAGCCCAAACGGTTTAAACCGTTTAACCAAACGGTTTAAACCGTTTGGGCCAACAAAAATAAAAACTGGAGAATAATTTAGCCCAAAGGATTAACCCAAACGGTTTAAATCGTTGGGCCAACAATTGAACCAAACGGTTTGATCGAACTGTCTGGGCAGAAAATAAGCCAAACAGTTTCAACCATTTGGACAATTATTTTTTTTATTTTAAAAAAATTCTTTGCCTAAACTATTAAACTCGTTTGGGCAAATTCCCAAATGGTTGTAACAAATGGTTGTAACCATTTGGGCCACCATTTGGACAGATGCAGCTGCAACGACGTCTAGCCAAATGGTCCTTTTTTTGGCCCAAATGGTTTTAACCGTTTGGGGCATTGGTTAACCAAACGGTTGATGGTTTCAACCGTTTAGGTAAAACAGTTTTGTACTAGTGATGTAACAAACTTCTATGATAACTTTTCATATAAAGCTAATTAAGTCAAAAACTATCTAGAATAGGATTAACTTCAACATTCCCCATCAATCCTAATTCTGTAAGGTCGTCATTCCTATCATACGCTTTAGATTGAAAAAAATGCTTCAAATTTCAAAGGTTCAATAAGGATGTCTGCAACTTGATCTTCAAACTTGCAATACTTCAACATGATCTCATTTTTGCCAACATTATTATGAAGAAAATAGTAGTGACTATCAATATGCTTGCTTCTTTCATGAATGACTAGATTTTTCATCAAATCTATTGCCGATTTGTGGTTGACATAGATCTTTTTAGGACCTTCAACTTGAACATGACTTTGACTTGGTCTCGATTAATGCCGCCCAACATTTCCATTCGCCTTTATCTCTTCTTTCATTGCATGTATCCACTTAGGATCTTGAACAACTTCTTTAAACATAACTTGCTCACAATCTATGAACATTGCAAAGTGCATCATATCTCCATCTACATCAACATCATTATCTGGGGTTACCTCATAATCCCTTAAGAGAACTGATGGTTGGTGATTTCTTCTTGGCCTTTCAACTTTTGATTTAACTTGCGGCATTGAAGCTTTAGGAGCATTGGTCAGCGGTGCATCTTGAGTTGCAACATAGACATCATATCTTCAACAATATTAAGGAGAGGACGTCGTGAATTGTTTTGTGTTTCCAGATCCCAATTCCAAGCTTCTTCTTCAACAAACACAATATCTCTGTTCACGGTTCTTCTCTACAACAGAGTTGTAAAACATATAGCCTCTGGACTTGTAGGCAACAAAAACTGTCTTCTCACCTCTGTTATAAAGCTTCTTTCTTCTTTTTACCGGAACATGAGCATAACCGATAAGAGCCGAACATCTTGAGATGCCCTACACTTGGCTTTTAACCAATCCACGTCTCAGTGAGATTGTCTATGCTCTTTGTTAATAATCTGTTCAACAAATAAATGGTCCATGAGACAGCTTCACCCGAAAAATAATTTGGCATACCTTTGGCTTTTAAAATGCTTCTAGCCATGTTAAGTATGGTTCTATTTTTTTGGTTTAGCAGCGCCTTTATGTTGAGGTTTATAGGGAAAATTGACATCAAACTTTATTCCTTGTTCTGCATAGTACTTATTGAACAAGTTAGAAGTAAATTCATCTCCGCCATCTGTATGTAACACTTTAATAAAATAGCCACTTTCCCTCTCAACAAGGGCTTTAAAGCTCTTGAAACAATCAAAGACTTTAGATTTTCATTGCAGAAAGTAAACATGTATTTTCCTTGTGAAATTATCAATAAAAGTAAGAAAGTAGCGATTATTGCCATTTGATACAATGTTCATAGGGCCGCACACATCTGAATAGACAAGCTCAAGAGGCTTCATTGCACGCCAAGTATTTTCAGCACTAAAGGGTAATCTGCGTTGCTTTTCAAGAATACAACTTTCACACAACTACCCGGGATGATCTACAACTGGTAAGTTTTTCACCAAATTTCTTTGAGCAAGCAACTTCAAACTGCAAAAATTCAAATGTCCAAAGTGAAGATGTCACAACCAATACTCATCTTTCATAATAGCATTGAAACAATGATAAACATCATTCTTGATATCAACTCGAAACATGCAAATTTTTTGTCATAGGGGCTTTAAGGATGAACATACCTCTTTTATCAAAGATTGAGGGTTGATTATAAGAAAAGAGCATATCGTACCCTTTTCAAGAAGTTTGCCCATACTGAGTAGATTATTCTTGATATTTGGCACATAGAACACATTTGAAATAAACTTGTGATCTCCGTTCTTCAACTTGATGAGAACTCTCCTTTTTCCCATCACTGGTATAGTGTTGTCATCGACAAATTTAACTTTGACCGCATCGACTCATCGAGATCCACGAACAAATCGTTTCCATACATGCGATTAGAGCACCCAGTGTTAAGAAACCATGCGTGATAGTTTGATTCCTCATTGGTTGCGGTAACCATTAACAAAGTTCGATTGTCTTCATTACCTCTTTCTTGTGCAAATCAAACCTCTTCCCTAGGTGGGCAATTCTCCTTGTACTTGCACTCATAGTGGCCATATCTGTGACTTATATAAAAATCAATATTTTGATTTATTAAAATTTTCTCTACAACGTTCATAGCCTTGACTTTGACCTCGAGCTCAACCTCGACCTCGATAACTTGAATTTAATTGATAATTTGAATCTAATGGATTATAAATGATCATTATTGTCAAAATGATCAAAAAGGACACGATTCTAAAGGTAATGAGGTTGGAGATAGAGGAATAGGCTTTGAAATTATATTAAATATTTAGGGGTATACTAGTCACTTTCTTGTTGGTCAATGTATGTAGCTTATAAGCCCCTAAAAAATAAACTGGGTTAGGGCAGCTTATTTTTTCAGACTTATAAGACAAAATAAGCTAGTTATCAAACATGTCTTAGTAGCTTATAAGCCACTTGACCAATTCTTAAACATGCTCTACAATTTGCCGATCAGCAATCACAACTTGCAACAAAGGAGTCTAGCGAGTCGCGATTACAAAAGCAGATAGCAGAGTAGATTTCAAAATTTGTGGGAAATAATTGATGGGAATTTAGAGACTGGGTAATGAGTTCTAGATAAACAGGTCAATGTTTGTCCCATTTAGGTGTTTAATAATCAATGGGCTGGAAGGTCAATTGGGCCAAATAGTGTGGGGACAAGTTAACATATTGAAACCTCATACAAATATATTTCTTGGGGGGGGGGCAATTGACCCTATTGCCCACATTTTAGATCCACCACTGTTTACAAGATCCATAAAGGGTGGAGTTAATAACATAATTCATGTAATATATGAAAATTATGGATGCAGCTTGGGCTAGTCTCAATCTTGCCTTACCTGACCTAGCCAACCTAAAGGTTAATTCAGACCTGATCTTTGCTCAGTGTGGGTGGTTATGTGGGTGCAACTATGGTTTAACACACACGCAAATAAAATACATAGTGCATCCATACAATATCATTTAATGGGTTAATAATGTGGTTGGTTACAATATTATTGGTGATAAAATATTACATGACAAAATATTATATGATGGGTTGGGTGGATTGTTGGGTTGAAAATAATCGCGTCTTTGAGTCGAGCTCTCACCTGGTCTTGGGACAAAATCTTTCATTTCAAGAGTCATTTCATTGCAGTAAGGTATCTATATTTATCAACTTAGAGTAGAGAATGTCAAAAATAATTTTTTCCTTTGAGTCAAGAATAGTTACTGATCTACATTGTAAAACCCCTTAAATATCAAAAGAGGCTGTCAATGTATATGCATGATTTCATTTTTGGAATGCTCCCTAGGTTGTTTGTTTTATTTATTGTGAAGGGTCTATCCTTGATTAGTGGTGTCATCCTGCTTTTGTAGAATTCTCTCATTAGATGTAATAGCTTCAAATATTCCTACTCTCAACTTATTTTGTGCTAATCATATGTTATTAGGAGTTTTTGTTTTTGTTTTTTTTTCCTCTGGTGACTGAATTATTTGTTAGAGGACAATAGGCTAAATGGCATTTAAATACCTTATAGTTTCACTCTCTTAGCACTTATATACCCTCAGTTGTACTTCGTAGCATTTATATATTATGAGTTGGCCAAAATTGGCACGTCAATACTCTATATTTTGCAAACGTAAAAATTTTTATTCAAAAGTTTCCATATAATATTTATATGCCAATCTTAAAATTTTCTTTTTAATAAGTTTGTTGAATGTATTGTTAAATTTTTCTAAATTCTATTTTTGAAATACAATTATGATACATTTAAATTAGAATTTGTGAAGGTTTAATAGTAATTTAATCAATATAATGGTTAAAAGCTCTAAAATTAACATATGAATATTATATGAAAACTTTCAGATGAAAATTTTTATGTTTGTAAAATATAGGGTATTAACTTGCAAATTTTGACCAACTTAGGATATATAAATTCTATAAAATACAACTGAGGGCATATAAATACTAAAGGAGTGAAACTATAAGGTATTTAAGTGCTATTTAGCCTATTTTTTTTAACAAAGAGGTCCCTAATGTAAATAAATTGACAGAAGTCATCCAACTCCAAGCTCCACGCAGATTGTGATAAAAGCTTCATTATTGTTGTAAACCTGAAGTTGATAATCCTCTTACAGAGTATCATTTATTCATTTACAGGACTTATCAAAACTTTGGAAGGCAAAACAAAAGGACATTAAAGCAGTTGGGGAAATCAATCAAATTCTGTTTTTAATGTTTAAACATTTTTTCTTTCTTGCAACCATGAACCTGATTTAAACTTCAAATAGTGCTGAAGGTAGAATTAATTTAACAACCTATTGTTAGAAACATGACATACAGCGAGGCCGAATATGCATATCATGACTATTAATCGAAATTAATCAAAGTTTAGAAAAATACTTGAAGCTCTTTTCAAATTTCTTCAATAATCTATTTTGAGATCAATTTGAAATAGCTTCCTCAAGAGAAAAAACCTCTAATTGAAATCCATCCGTCACCGAAGAGGAGCAATACTGAGAGATAGGTTCTTAAATTTCTATTTCTCTTATGCTATTCTCTTATTCTCATAAGTCTACATGTGAACCCTATATATAGGATTAGACTTGCCTTATAGATTTTAATGTTAAACAATCCATAATTGTTCAAAACTCTATCCATAATAATTAAAGATAGAATAGAATTGTTTAAAAAGTTTATCCATAACAATTAAGAATGGAAATAGAATTGTATTGCATGTATACCTCTTCCAATAACATTACTGAGACCAATTGGGTCCCATATCGAGAACCAATTATTAATCAAATTAATAATTTTAATTTAACAATCAAATCACTATCCGACTAACTGTTCATAAAAGCTCTTCCATAATATGAGATAATTATTCATAAATAATATCTTACATTCAGTCCCCTCCAGTATCATTTATTTTAAACAATTCTTTTGAGCAAGACAATTCACTTATTTACTCATGCCTAAATTGCAATTTCCATGAACATAAATAAAAATCATTTTGAAACATCAAAGTATTTTATTTTTATAAGAAAATAAATTTTAAAAAATATTTTTCAAAACTACCTGTCGACAGGAATTTAATAACTCCATGGGAATGCATAGTAAATTAACTCATTATAATGAGCATATTGGATCCTATCTAGAAATCCATCATTTTCCTAAATGAAATTTAGCAACCTGACGTTTCAGGTTGTGTAGCACTTGCTAAACAAGCTTAACCATTACATCAAAGTATACTAAATTATCAAATCAAAAATGACATATTATCAAGTCAAAGGGACCATGTAACAATTTGAGTTCTCTATCTTTTAGGTGACTCATCCTAGATAATTCAAATGCAGTCTCGTGCTATACACATCACAATATGTGCTTATGACATATACCCGGGGAATCCTCATTTCCGGTGGTTGAGACCCACCACCACATCTCACATGTCGGTGTCATGCATAATAACCTGTTATAATAAAATTATCCTGTACTAATTATAGGTTAAGCACAAGTTTAAGAAATCTCTAAGTTAGATCAAGCAAGTGACACATCACGGTGCATGATTGTTCGCGAGGAAAGTTGTTGAAATTTCCATTGCTTTGAATTGTTTACAAACTTCAATCGCCTTAAAACAAAATTCAAATAAAAAGATCGCCTTTTTATAAGGCTTACAATGAAAAAATCAAAAAAAGATTACAACTTTGACCTAATTGAACAAACGCGGGATCCGTTTATCGGATCCTCGCTTGCGTGGGTATCTTTGCCTGTGTCGGGGAATTGTTTTGTCCGTTACACCGACTGAAAGTTGGGGCCTATCATATTCAAAGTATTCTAGGCTCGTCTAAAAAGATCGAGACTGAAACACTTTGGAGGGGGTATCTGTAAGCGCTAAAAATTACCTATAAGTGTCCGAACGTGACTCGTGATGATAGATTGGCGATCAACGACCCACCGGACAATGCAACCAAGAACTACTGATGACGTAATCGGGCCACAAAACGCACAAAACGAGTCGACGAATGCATGAAGTGAGTCGGCAAGGCGTGCAAGTCACTGAAGTGACGAATCGTGGAATAAATCCAATGACGAAGTTTCAGGTTAGCAAATATTAACGAGACAGAATCAACCGGACTCGAACGTCGACGAGACAGAATCAACAGGACTCAAACGTCGATAGAACCGAACCGATTAGACTCCAGAATCAACGAGACGATCAACCGAATTCGAATTCGATGCGACCGGGTAAATAGAGATTAGATGAAACACCGGAAGAAATTAGGATCAGACAAGAAAAAAACACTAGGACAGGAACCAGTGTCTCTACCAAGGCCGAGACACCATTTGGTGTCTTGGCGAAGGCCAAGGTGTCTTGGCCGCATATTTGCCTATAAATAGAGGGGGGGTCTCAGTTGTCCGGGGCTGGCTATTTTCTTCAAGGTGGGAATTTTGCTGAACCTGAGCTGAAAGTTTTTGATTTGAACGGGAGCTTATCGCACAGATCCGAGCTTTTGCAAAGGGAAAATTCAGATCTATATCTCATGCGCACGAAGAACTCATGCTGACTCAGATCTATGCAGCGAGGAGAGGAATTGAAGTGGATCCAGGTCAGATCTACAAGATCCACCCTCTAGATTAAGATTTGTCTTAATTTCAGGGTTCGTGTGTGATTTCGCTTGGTCGATTTCACCCACTCCGGCAATCATCTCCTTCGTGAGCTGATTCCCATAGACGGTTATTTCCTTCGTGAAATAATCCTCGTAGATCTGTAGATCTCACATCCAGATCTGATCACGCGGTGGTCCACGGACGGAACAGAGTCCCTGGCACAGGCGAAGATCCTACACAAGCGAGGATCTGATAAACGGATCCCGTGTTTGTTCACAAAAGGGCAATAAAGTTGTAATCTTTTTTCAATTTTTCATTGTAAGCCTTACAAAAAGGTGATCTTTATATTTGAATCTAGTTGTAAGCGACTGAAGTTTGTAACGAATTCATTCAATGGAAATCAAAATAAACAATGCTGAGTTCATTTTTGACGTCGGTTCCCCCAAATTTAGCTTATATGATGACTGAATTGAATTTGGTTAGATGATGATGACATTTTCGGGTCTGAAGTTCGATATTCCACTATGCAATGGTAAGACAAATTTTACAGTGCGACAGTGTACGGTTCAAGATCTTCTTGTGCAACAAAGTGTTGATCAAGCTTTAGAGGAGAAGAAACATGAAGGGATGAAGGATGTTGAATGGAGTTCCATGCAAAAGAAGGCTGTCAACACAATTCATTTGGCACTCGCCTCGAGATCAAGTACAATATTATGCAGTAGACCACGCCAAGTGGGTTGTGTGACAAGCTTGAGGGGATTTATGTGTTGAAGTTAATGACAAACCAATTGTATTTGAGGACGGACCTTTATTCATTGAAGATGAAAGAATGTACAGCTATTCAAGGCCACATCAACGCCTTCAAGCAAGTAATTTGCTTCATTATGAATATTGATGAGGAGATTAAAGAAGAAGAGCAAGCGCTACTTCTACCGTCTTCCCTACCGAAGTCGTATAATTTGTTAGTTTAGACGATAATTCTGGACAAGCAGACTTTGAAGTTCGACAATATGATAGGACTCCTACATGAGAATGAAAGAAAGATGGGGAAGGAGAGCGCATCTAATTAATGATGGTGCGAGTGCACTAGTTTTGAAGGTTCTAATTGAGGGAGGAGTAAGGGGAGATGTGACAATTATCGAGGAAGGTTAAAATCTTAAGCTCGAGACAACAACGAAAGGGAGTGCTACAATTATGGAGAGAAGAGTTGCATTCAGTTCAGATGTTCCCAGATGCTGATTTGAAGAGTATTAGACATATGAAGCTTCAAGAAAATAGGAAGAATGAGGACTCCTCGGTAGTTGTGTATGATGAAGATGTGGTGCTCACGACAGAGAGTACCGACACTAATGCAAGTAACACTTGAGTGTTAGATTCCGCAACCTTTATGCACATTTGCAATAACAAAGAGTGTTTTGACACATTGAAGATGGATGAAGAATTTGGGGACGTGATCATTAGAAACAACAAGAAGATGAAGGTTGAAGGTGTTGAGAGTGTTCGCCTCAAGCTACACTGGGAAGGTCGGAATCCTTCGTCATGTAAGAATGTGCCGTCATGTGGTACTAATTTAATTTTGTTGGGTGAGATGGCGTTGTGTTGGTATAAATATATCGGTGAAGGAGAGTGGTGCAAACTGTATAGACATGGTGATTTGATTTTGTGAGGGAGGAAGAATAGCAACCACATGTGCTATTTAGATGGGCTTTATGTTAATGGTGTAGATGACTCTTCTCAGACTCTTGTCCACAAGTGAGAGGTGAAGAATGAGAAGAAGAGAGTGAGTTTTTTTAAAAGCTATTGAGATGCTCGGAGATTTTTCATCAAGGGAGGATATGTTGGGTTCCAACTCAAACTCCAAGTTGGATCTA
Source organism: Asparagus racemosus (assembly GCA_037177215.1). Taxonomy (NCBI): domain Eukaryota; kingdom Viridiplantae; phylum Streptophyta; class Magnoliopsida; order Asparagales; family Asparagaceae; genus Asparagus; species Asparagus racemosus. The sequence continues at coordinate 5,388,774 of JBAKGM010000200.1, read as the reverse complement.
GATTTGAAGGCTAGGCCCAATCCTATTAGCTTTCTTAGAGGTCAAGTTAACAGTTTTCTTGTAGGCCAAGTTGACTTGGTAGGCAAGTCAGTGATGTCTTTAATTAAGGCATCCTATTCCAGAGTTTGTTAGTAGAGAGAGATACACTATTCTTGTAATCAGGATTTAACAAATGGTGTAATCGGGTTCAAGGGTATTGTAAGAGAGAGTTTCGCAGTCTTTGTCCATGTAAAAAATAATAATTTAGTAGTGATAGTGGACTGTTTTCGATCCTGTAATTTTTTTTCTGTTGAGGGTTTTCCACGTTAAAAATCTTATGTGAGATTCTATTTGTTGTGTTTGGTGATTTTTGGGGTTTTTGCGAGATCTAAAAAGCCCAATAATAGCCTGGTTTGCCACCATGAGTAAAATGGTGGAAGATCCTACTCATGTTTGATAGACATGTACTGAATACATAGTCTGCGTGATCTGGTTAGCCCACGAGTGAAGTGTTGTAAGAGTTAGTGAATTGGTTAGCCCATGAGTTAAGTGGTGCAAAAATTAGTGAATCCTATAGAATATTGAAGTGTAGTTGAAGATTGAATTATACTCACAAACTGGGGGGCGTTGTTAAGGTTATTAATATGTGATTATAGTTCCACATCAGATAGGATAAAAAAAAGAGTGATGTGTTTAAAATAGAAGTTAGATCAATACCTAATAGCACAGCTTTTGCGTTAAAATTGATTCATAACTTCTAGTTCCTTTGGTTTAAGGCTCATTAACCCTCCATTGGGCGGATTTCTCCCCCCAACAAACCTCTCTCCTAGTATCCCCGCTTTATATTCATACATATTTCCACTTATGATCGACACATGCATTTAATATTTCGGCTAGTATATATGGAGTATGAATTAATGTGTAAAGTGAATAAAAGATATGACAAGTATCATGACCGATCTACACCTGCTTTACGACCGATCTACACCCGATTCAATGCCAGCTTTAACAGGAGTTGTGTATTTGAGCAAAAATGCTTGCAGTCACCTAGAATTCACGTCTTTAAGGGCCTAATTGTATAATTAATATATGAGTGCTCATGTAATTAAGTGGATATTATCAAAGAGATGCACTGGTTCCTCCTCCGCGCAAAAAGAGCAACTAACTTTTGACATTAATTGTTGCAACAACTAAACAATGATTAAACTAAAAATTAGACAAAGCATATACACTTTATTGTTTTCATTTGACTAATCCAGCCAATGAGGGCACCAGCAAGAGTCAAATGGGGAAAAAAACAAGAACAATATAGATCTTGGTCATGAAGAATTTTCTCATAATTAAAAGTGTTTTCATATGGATGTAACATGTTGGCCAGTGAATTTGGACTTTTGAACGAGTAGAAGAGATCCCAATCATTGCCGGTAAATAATATTTAGACTATTATGTTTCATTTCTAATTATATAATAATTACGAATGATATTTGCATATATATCCCTTAAATTATGGATATTTACAAACATACCCTCCCAATTTAAGTATTTGCAAAACTACCCTTCAAATCATCAATTGAATAAAAATTACTCTCAAAACAATAAATCAGCAACTTTGATAAGCTAATCAATAATTACAATGCAAAATTTATCAATAAAATAGTCAAATTTTTAGCATCAAGTTGATGATTTGTTAACTTTAAGGGTATTTTTTGATGAAGTTGATGATTTGAGAGGTGATTTTGCAAATGTTAAGATTTGGGGGTTATACTTGCAAATACCCATGATGTAAGAGGTATATATGAAAATAACCCTAATTAATAATAATGACATTTTTTTTCAGAACCGTGCATTTGAAGATATATAGGGTGTACGATTGAGAAATTTGTCTCTGTACTACTCAACTGTAATGTAAAAGATCTGAATGTGACAACTAATTAGTCGGTGATGTAAATACAAACATATATGAATCTGCAATAAACTATGAGTGATTTTGTCAAAAAAAGGAAATATCATGAATGATAAATGTGAATTACAAATGATGACTCATAATACATGCATATCACCCTTGAGTTTTCAAATTGGTCCCTCAAATAGATAGCTGCTTTATGTTATCAGGCTCAGTCACAAGGAGCTTTGCCACCAATGGGTGGCCTAGGTAGTTCGGATGTATCAATATAAATTTGGAGTGTCTGCGTTTGATTCCTTGAATTACTGTGTCTTATAGAAGTTCCGTTGGGTTTTAAACTCGAATTGTCACTCTGGTTGTACGCACAACC
>JBAKGM010000200.1:5330602-5345507 GCA_037177215.1 Asparagus racemosus | reverse complement strand
AAATGAAAACCTATCGTTGCAGGTAGACCCTCTGCAAGAGTTCTATTGTTGCAAATAGCCCATCGGAGTAAAAATCTACTGTTGTGGATAGCCCCCTAAAAGGGTCAAAAAATTTTCACTCCGGGGATTTATCTGCAATAATACAACTACAGGAATAGCAAGTTCAATTTGCTAATAGTACAAGGGGCCCCACCGCAACTAACCGTATTTTATATGAAATTAATAACAATGATAATCAAATTATAAGCTGTTTCATTGGGCAAGCCGAAAGACCGTACCAAATAAGAATTTGTCTAGGCTGTATTTGCCATGTACTCATACACAAGCAGCAAATCAGGACCCTTGCTAGAACATCCAAGAAGGTGAACCAGGTTTCGATGATGAACATTGCTTATAAGCTTCACTTCACTCTCAAAATTTGCCTTGGCCCTGCTAGTTTCATCTATTGACAATTTCTTAATAGAATCTTACCATTACTTAGAACACCGTGCAATTTCATCAAAGCAGAAACACAAGACATTTGTTGTTTTTTTCACTTTGAATATGAATCCAAAACTCCCCAACCCTCTCACTATTTCACCCACCCCTCTCACTATTTTACCAACCCTTTTGAAGCTATAAATATCTATGAAAATGAGAGTTAAATGCATTCAGAACAGAGATAAGAAAGAGAGTTGAAGAGAAAAGAAAGAGAGTTTTCTTTGAGTGTTCTCTTCTTTGTGTGAGTTTAGAGAGATATTAGAGTGGTCTCCTTTTGTAATCTTCTCTTTTATGATTAGTGAATTTCTTTACTGTTCTCCCTATGGATGTAGGTCCATACTGATCAAACCACGTTAAATCCTTGTGTGTTATTCTCTGCCTTTACTGTGATTACATAGTACTGTGTTATTATCCATTTTGTATAGATATCTTTTTTGCAATACCAATTTTTAGAAGGGTTGGTGAAGTAGTGTAAGGGTTGGTGAAATAGTGAGAGTGGGTGAAATAGTGAGAGGGTTGGTGAGTTTTCGATTCATATTCAAAGTCGAAAAATAACAAATCTCTACATTGACTTTGAATATGAAGATCTTCTCTTCACTCTTGCTGTCTCGCCAGCAGCCCCATAAGGGCTTAACCTCCACTTTGTTGAATTCCAAGCAATTCAAGACAATGCTCGAACTTGCGCGAAGATACGTCCTTCGTCACCATATCTGCTGGATTATTTACAGTACTAATTTTTTTAATATTTATGACTTTAATTTCTCTGATAAAATGATACCTGACATCTATATGTTTGGTTCTTTCATGATACATCTGATGCTTCGTCAAATGTATAGCACTCTGGCTGTCACAAAATACCATAGTACACAGAAGATGTCTACGATATTTTATGACAGCCAGAGTACTATACATTTGACGAAGCATCAATTATATCATGAAAAAACTAAATATATAAATGTCAGGTATCATTTTATTAGAAAAAATAAAGTCATTAAGATTGTTGGTACTGTAAATAATCTAGCAGATATGATGACGAATCTTGTACCTTCGCGCAAGTCCAAATTGTCTCGAATTGCTTGGAGTTTAACAAAACGGAGGTTAAGCCCGTAAGGGTCTTCTGGCGAGACAGCAAGAGTGAAGAGAAAATTTTCATGTTCAAAGTCAATGTGGAGATTTGTTTTTTTTTTTTGACTTTGAATATGAATTTAAAACTCACCAACCCTCTCACTATTTCACCCACCCCTCTCACTATTTCACCAACCATCACACTACTTCACCAACCTTTCTGAAAATTGGTACTGCAAAGAAGATATCTATACAAAATAGATAATAACACAGTATTATGTAATCACAGTAAAGACAAAAAACAGCACACAAGGATTTAACATGGTTTGGTCCGTATGACCTACGTCCACTGGCGAGAACAACGGAGAAATTTGCTAATCACAAAAGAGAAAATTATAAAAGGAGACCACTCTAATATCTCTCCAAACTCACACAAAGAAGAGAACACTCAAAGAAAACTCTCTCTTTCTTTTCTCTTCGACTCTCTTTCTTCTCTCTGTTCTGAATGCATTTAACTCTCACATTCATAGGTATTTATAGCTTCAAAAGGGTTGGTGAAGTAGTGACAGGGTTGGGTGAAATAGTGAGAGGCTTGGTGAGTTTGGATTCATATTCAAAGTCAGAAAAAGAAAAAAAAACAATTGCAATTACTTTTATAAGGAAGATACTAGCATATCTCCTTTCTGATAGATAAATATAGCAATATATTAAAAAGAACTATTTCCTTCTCATTCTTTCCAACGACATACGTCTGAAATAAACAACTGTAAGTTTCTACGCCAACAATTATAATGAAAGCATAGGTCCTCTTACTTTATATATACATCTCCAAAGCCTCCTTTGCCAAGCTTAGTTTCTTCACCAAAATTTTTTGTAGCAGATTTTAGATCATTGTAATGGGAAGTTAAGAGGTCCTTGTAATTCTGTTGCCCCCAATATATCACCTGTACAAAAGAAAATTAAAAGGTTATCATTGGAAGTCCGTAAAGGAGAGAATACCTGGTCCGTCAAATTCTGTTAACCTATTGTCTCAACGAACTAAACAGACATATAGAACTATACTAATCATTGGAAGTCCGGAAAATTAAACAGTTAAGGTGTAGCGTTATACTCATCCAAATCTATACTTGTTTTCCCATGTTCTAAACTTCTAATGCAAAGCAGTTATAGATTGGATAAACCTATTCAGTGATTCCAAAATACAGAAATCTATTGTTACCTGTTAATGGATAAACAGTACTGAGGAAAACAGGCTATAGAATCCTTACAAGTGACAAACCCATAGTATTCTTAAGCAATGACCGAAATGCTTAATAAATACTGTGAGTTGTAAATAAAAATTAAGCCTTTGATTTATCACCTTTACGAGCCTTCTTCAGCTTTCTAGTCCCGATCCACAAGAATAGCACAAGGCAAAGAAGACAAAGACCTATAACTCCTCCAGTGACTCCTCCAATGATTGCCCACTTGTTGCTTGAACCCCCTGATACAAAGTTACATTCAAGTCACTTAAAGCTTATATTGTTATATCCAAGTTCTGAAAGCCCATATTCTCCCTTACATATAGGAAACTGAGTATGAAGATTGAAGAGACGTCACATGATGAATGTTGTCAAAAATAAAAGATAGAAACATGAAATTAATAGTTTTTTTCTTATTCAATTTATTAACGGGAAAAATAATAATCTCATACATCCCTTAATTTCTGAAAAAAAATCTGAATATACTAACCTCTAATGAAAGAATACATGTCAAAAATTGTTCAACAGTTCAAAGAATCTTGCGATAACAATACTATGTTTTAATATTAGATAATCTTTTTCCAGAATAAGTAACAACCCAGTTATGGTTCATGTCTAGATGAAATTGGGGGTGGTGGTGGGCACAGATTACCCAGTAACACGATCTATATCCAATCCAAAATTTCAGAGTAAGATTCTTAGAATCATATTTCTTGATAAAGTCAGTTGTTATGCAGACATTGCAGAGTGTGGGATGTGGACCCTAGAAATAGAACAGTTTTTTTAATCCGAAGATGATACAGACATTCGAGAATCCAAGCTTCTGTTATTGTAAAACTCTGTATCTAGTTATTTAATTTTTGACTGAGATCTCATGTTTGGCGCCATCTCCAAGCCTACTCTTTTTTTTTAAGAGGAAGAAAGAATATCTGGGGCCACCAAATTCTTAGAATCATATTTCTTGATAACGTCAGTTGTTATGCAGACATTGCAGAGTGTGGGATGTGGATCCTAGAAATAGAACAATTTTTTTATCCGAAGATGATACAGACATTCGAGAATCCAAGCTTTTGTTGTTGTAAAACTCTATATCTAGTTATTTAATTTTTGACTGAAATCTCATGTTTGGCGCCATCTCCATGCCTACTCTCTTTTTTTAAGAGGAAGAAAGAATAGAAAACATGTTTTTATATTACTAAGAAAGTGAATGAAAACTGATTTATGTGCAACAAAAAAGATCCTCCTCTCTCAGGGATTCAGATCCTCTCAAAGTAGTGGAACGACCACTTCTTTTAATACAAGTGGTTGATTATTTAATGGGCAGTGATGGATAATTACTCCATTCCAAAATAACACTTATTATCTCCCCATGAATTACACACATTCAACATTCCTATTTTACATTCAATAAGACAAACCACACTCTTTCATTAATCAATCAACAGCTATGAGAAAAGCAAAGGTCTCTCCACCTGCTGTTTTAGTAGTAGAGAGGATACAAATCCACATGCCTCTCTCAGTACTCCTACACATTATTCCTCATTTGGACGTACTCATCAGAGCCTAATTACCGAAACCATAACAATATCTCTTGTCAAATAAACATTTCGCTCCATGTAGGACCTCTCTCTTATTAGGCTCCTTGCTTCCAATTGTGAAGAAAAATATTTCATTTCCAGTACATTCATCCATCCATCCAATCTATCTGTCTATAAAATATCCCTCAATTTAAAAGCATTTTTGCTTTTACCTCTAAAATGATTGTAATAGCTAATCTCTTTCCTATTTATTTTCTTCCTTCAACCTTACCCCCAATCTAAGTATTAGAGAATCTAATCGGAATATTTCATTATATTTTATTAAACTTAAGGGATTGTTTGGTTGGGGGATTGTAATTTAATGAATGCTACTGATCTAGAAAAGCTCATCCTCAAAATCTTGTTTGTTCGCATACATATTGAAGAAAACTTAATGAAGGACAAAATCCAACCAAAAATTTCTTGTTTGGTTGCACATGATCAATTTGTTGAGGATAATATGGTATAATATCTCTCCTTTTTCTTTTCTAGTGAGTATAGATAAAAATTAGAGTGAAAATCAGCATAAGTTTAGGGAACTATAATTGATACAACTATCCTACGTGTCAACCCCAACTTCATGAGACAAAAATCCTAGCCAAAAAATTTATTTAATAAAAATTCAGGATTTTAATCTTGTGGGTCCCATTTTTTAAATTTGAAGTTGCAAATTCTCCACCAAGTGTAAGGAAACAAACAACCCTATTCAATTATTTCATAAGTTGCTAAATTAAAAGTATTTTTGGGCTCTGGTACCTACTTGCCCCCCTAAACTATCAAATTTGCCTCTTCTTACCCCATGGGCTATTTTTTGTCTTATCTTACCCCCTAAACTATTAATTTCATCCATGCGTCTTACTTTATCCCTGAACTATCATTTTCCTCTCTAAATCCATTTAAAACACTCAAAATGAAAAGTGCTAATGAGGTACTTAAAGTGATAGTTCATGGGGGTATGCAAGGACAAATTAAGTAGTTTTGGGCGGTGGGATGAAAAATAGTTCAGTGGTGGTAAGCAAAAGACGAATTCAATAATTTAAAGGATATGTATGGACTAAAAATAGTTCATAGAGTATGAAGGGACAAAGTAAATAGTTTAGGAGGCAAGTAGTGTACGGAGCCTTATCTTTATATCCCACGCACAGAAAATTTGTGCCCATAAACTATTTAAATTTTAACAGTACTTAAATTTAGGGAACAAAACAAATTAGGTGAGAAAAAATATATAGAGCTTGAGGTTATATATGAAAACTACAACAACAAATGAGAATTTTAAGAAGAAATATCCTACATCTCATAATTAGTTCACTTGATTCCAAGTAATTCTTAAGATCAAGAGTCTGATACGTCCCAAAAAAATCAACCTCTAAATACCTCATAAAACATAGCATCCACCGCCCTCCCCTCGGACTCTGGCAAGCACTGATTCGTGTTCGCATACACCGTCGTCAAACAATCCCCACACCCTCCTACACTCACCGTCCTTGCGCATTGCGCCACTACATAAACCCTCCCTCTCCTTGCCGCCGCAAAGGACCCATCAATCATCGGCGTCACCAAAGTGAAATCCCTCAACAAACCCTCAACATCACCACCAAACCCTAATTTCTTGCTCGAATTCCCACAAACCACCATTTTTCCTCTTATGGAGGTTTAGGTGAAGAGAAGGGAGGTTCTGTAGCGAAGGATGCAGTCGTCGAATATGACACGGGTGCCTTTGGCGAGGCGGTAGGAGCGAAGGGTGGAGACGACAATGGAGAAGCAAGAGAGGCAAATCGGGGAGGAGAGGTAGGGGCGGTAGTAGAAGAGGGAGTAGACAGTGTTGGTGGCACGGCCGAAGACAGTGGCGGCAGAGGAGTTGAGGAGCTAGGTTTGGAGGAGGGGGAGGTATGAGTTGAGGGAGAAGGAGGGGATCATGGCATTGTAGGGGCTGTAGGATTCGTGGAGGCGGTTTGTTTGGGGGTCGCCGGCGGTGACGGTTAGGGTTATGAGGTGGAGGAGGGGCATTTTGGAAAGGATTTGGTGGCGGGAAGGATGGGGACCATTGTTGGTTGTTGGAGGGTGGAGGGTGATGTGTGGGGTTTTATGAAGAGAGAAATGAATGTTAGGGCTTGTTTGGATTGGAGATAATGAGGGGTATGGAAAGTTAGAGGAATTTTTATCCTTGTTTGGAAATCAATTTATGCTAGATAATGGGGGAAGAAGGGAAGGTAAAGCGGGGGAGAAAATTCAAGTTTTCGCTACCCTCCAACTTGGAGTGTAACTAGGGTGAAGGGAAGGTAAGGAAACTTCTACTAAAATAAATAATTATGGAGAGACCATTTTACCCTCTATTTAACTTCAAACAATAAAATGACTTGATAACATGCAAGGTTATTTATGTAAGTTCACATATATTCGCTTCACTTACCTTCACTTTATTAAACTTTCCAAACAGGGTGAAATAAGTTCTCATTGATTCCCCTTACTAATTTCCCAAACAAGTTTTACATGTTCCCTTACCTTCCCTTAACTTAACTTATCATATGTTTCCATAACTTTTCTTCACTAGGTGCAAATCCAAACAAGCTCTTAGGTTTTGGAAGACATTGACGACAATGACCAGTAGCAAAACACAGAGAAAGAGAGGCCGCAGCCTGCTGTTCACACAGTTTGGAAGGTAGAAACTCGGTTAGTTTGGATACACATTTTAAAGAGTGGAGGGGAAGGGTTTGAAAGGTTAGGATGTTAACCCCTATAAAATTGTGTTCATTTAGAAATTTTAGGGCCAGGTTAGACAGAGGGGAATAGGAGAGAAGAGAAGGAAGGGGAACCTATTCATCCTGTTTAAAAAGTTTTTAAGAGGGAAAGTGTTCCTCTTCATCCCCCAAGATTACCCTTGAAGTATGACTCACAGGCAGCTTATCAGACTCTTTTGGATGAAGTATGACTCATAGGCAGCTTATCAGACTCTTTTGGATATTCCTTCTTTACTCTAACAAACATAAATTGCATTGTACCCTCTCCTTCCCTCCTTCTCTAACCAAACACAGTTAATTTTATTTTGTTCATCTCCCTATCATCCCCTTCCCTTGGGTTTACTTGAATCACTCCCCTCCCCTGCTATCCTTTGTATATAAATACCACAAAGTTTTCATTATGTAGAACAAAAATACCACAAGCTGTATTTTGCAGAAAGAAATAGCATAAAGCTTTAAATTACAACAAATGAGAATTTTAAGAAGAAAAATACTATACCTTACAGCTATATTCATGATTAGCTCACCCGATTCCAAATAATTCTTAAGATACACAGTATGATACTTCCCAAGAAAATGAGTACCTCATAAAACACCCAGCATCCACCGCCCTCCCCTCAGTCTCCGGCAAGCACTGCTTCGCGTTCGCATATGCTGTCGTCAAACAATCCCCACACCCTCCTACACTCACTGTCCTCGCGCATTGAGCCACCAAATAAATCCTTCCTCTCCTCGCCGCCGCAAAGTACCCATCAATCCTCGGCGTCGCCAAACTCAAATCCCTCAACAAATCCTCAAGATCACCACCAAATTCTAATTTCTTGCTCGAGTTCTGACAAACCGCCATTGCCCCCCTTCATTGAGGTTTGGGTGAAGAAAGGGGCGGTTCTGTAGCGGAGGAAGCAGCCGTCGAAGACGACACGGGCGCCTTTGGAAAGGCGGCGGGAGCGGAGGGTGGAGACGGCGGCGGAGAAGCAGGAAAGGCAGTCGGCGAAGGAGAGGTAGGGGCGGCAGTAGAAGAGGGAGTAGACGGCGTAGGTGGCGCGGCCGGAGACGGCGGGCGCGGCCGGAGACGGCGGTCGCGGAGGAGTAGGAGGAGTTGAGCTGAGATCGGAGATTGATGAAGGAGGAGTTGAGAGAGGAGGAGAAGGAGGGGATGATGGCATTGTAAGGGCTGCAGTTATTGTAGAGGAGGCTTGTTTGGGGGTCGCCGGCGGCGAGGGTTAGGGTTAGGAGGAGGAGGAGGAGGGGCATTTTGGGAACGATTTGGGAGGGGGCGGATGAGGACCATTGGTGGTTGTTGGGGCTTTGTGGGGTTTTACGAGGTGGGAAATGAATGATGGTTGGGTTTTGGAAGGCATTGCTGTAATAAGATCGAGCAGCAAAACGTGAAGAAAAATAACAGAACACGATAATCTTTAATCAAGTAATTTGAAGGCTTAGGGGGTGTTTGTTTCAAAAAAATTTTGGGATCTCAAGTTTATAGATTTAGAAGTTTGATTTTTAGTTTTTTGGGATTCTATAAATTTGTTTGATTCCAATCAAATTTTTTGAAGTTTTAGCATTCCAAATCCATAAACAATAAAAAACCAATATAATTTGTACATTTTTAGCATTTGCCAAATCCTCTTTTTAAAAGAGGATTTGGCAAATGCTAAAAAGGTACAAATTATATTAGTTTTTTATTGTTTATGGATTTAGAATGCTAAAACTTCAAAAACTTTAATTTGAATCAAATAAATTTATGAAATCCCAAAAAACTAAAAACCAAACTTCCAAATCCATAAACTTGAGATCCCAAATTTTTTTTGAAACAAACGCCCCCTACGCCCACCACCACAGCACACAGCAGCACTCCTCACGGGTATAGCCCGGACCTAAACACCAAACTCCTCTTCCCCCTCTTCGATGCCAACGTCCTTTCTCGGCGTAAAACCCTCGATTTCCATTTCTACCCTCCTTCCCCAAGGGCGAGGGCAATCCCGTCATCTCCTCTGGAACCATGAACCGGGCGTTCCAGCTGCGGGTGGACCCGCTGACCGGCGACTCGGAGTGGATCGTCGTCGAAGAGGAGGGAGACGACGACCCGAAGGGGTTTCTAGAAGGTTCTAGGCCTCTTCTGGCGAACACCTCGTACCTCGATATGCTGAACGATTCTTGCAGAAACCGAGCCTATCGAGCTGCCATCGAGAAGACTATTTCTCAGCCTTGCCATGTTTTAGATATTGGGTTTGTTTGTTTGGTTGAGAAATTGGCATTTTCGTCCTTTAATTTCTTTCAATTTTCATATTTGCGTTTCTCTCTCTTTGATTGTTATGGTGCGTTTCCTAGTTCCTATTGGTTATTCGCACTTTGTTACCCTAAATTTACATTTTTAAAAAACTTTGATACCCCTCCCAAAGTTAACATTGAAAGTGTCAAAACAAAAGTTTCAGTTTGCATATCGGTATCAAAGTATCAAGAACAAAACTTTGAGGTATCGAAGTTCAAAAAGGTGTAAACGTTGGGGGTGTCAAAATGTGGGAAAGAAACTTTAGGATATAAAAGTCCAAACAAAGTTGTAAATTGTGGGGCATCAAATTGTCAGGAGTTAAAAATGGGGTAAACTTTGGTGTACCAAAGTGAAAATAACCCTATTCATTATTGCAATTTGCATGTCAGTCCTTATACTATGTTAGGGAGTTCACTAATGGAGGGGAGGGGAGGGGAAGGGAACGGCAGGAAAAATAAGGGAAAGAAAGTGAGCGGAGGGAGGGAAAATATTTCTCCTCGTTTGGGAGTTTAGTAAGGAGAATGGAGGGGAATTTAGGAAAGGGAAGGGATGGGAATTTATATCAATTTAAATATATACCTTACATTTTATTAGAAGGGTGTAAGATTCTTTTATGGAGGGCAAAATTGTCCTTGTCACAAATTTCCTTTGGACAATTCCCCTCCCCTCCATTACACTCCAATTTGCGGAGAATCAAGTTACATTGATTTTTTTGGGGTGGGAGGGGGTGGGGGGTGTAATGGGGGTGGATTCTTCATCACATCCACATCCCTCCCCTGCCGTTCCCTCTAAAATAAACTCCTAAATGGGGTGAACTTTTCACCTCCCTTCCCCCATCCAAACATGGTGTTAGGGAGAAAGTATCTAGTGGTTCGTGCCGATGCTACTATGGGTGAAACGAATTTGAAGTGGATCAGATATGGCATTTACTATATCCTTATCCTTTTACTAATAACGGATCCAGCTACGAATATGGATGGAGTTCAGTAATAAAAACCTATATCATCCACCAAAGTTGACTCAAATACGGATTGGATGAGAGTAAAGTAATTCGGATACATGTTGCATGTAATTGATGGATTAAGTTGAAGTAGATAATTGTAGTTTCCAATGATAATTTTAGTGAAGATAATATGTTTTTACTTTTTACTGAGTGGAAGAAAAATAATCAATTAGTTACGTAGTATTTAAAAACTCAACTAAAGTTGATTTTAAAAATTTATGGGTTTAAAATTAAAAAAATAGAAAAACATGTTGATATATTACTTTTGAGTGTTTGATGTAAAAGGATTTCTTATATAGAAATTGAAAGTTAAGGTTTCTGTGTGTAAATTCTTTATGATTCCATTTGTAAACAATTCTGTGACATATGTGTTGTAAAGGTGTGGACTTTGCATACAGCTAGGATTGTTATTTGACTCTGTAGTTATTGGTTATGAATTGTCTTTTTAGGGCAGGGACTGGACTGCTCTCAATGATGGCAGCACGGGCAATGATGGGACATGGAAGGGAAAAGGAGGGAAAGGTGTCAGCATGCGAGTCATATCTTCCTATGGGAAAGTTAACACGGAGGGTTCTACGAGTGAATGGAATGGAGAGGATGGTAAAGCTCTTTCATAAGCGGTCTGATGAGCTCCATGTGGGGAAGGATCTAGACTCACGTGCAGATGTGCTGGTATGTACTCTTTAAATTCTTTGAAAGACTTCATTTGATTTACAACAAACAAGGCCTTTGTTGCAAGTGTTCAAGGTTGATAACATATGCCAAATAAGCTTATCAATAACTATGACAAGGAGAAACTTGAGGTCAATCTGTGAAGTCGTTCTAGTACACCACAGAAGCAGGGAATAGATTGGCCTCTTACAAGCTGTTTTGCACTAGATACTGTCCTATCACATATTTTCTTGATTCCATCATTGTAATGCTTGTCTCTTTTCTGAAGTCCAACGTATAATATCCCTAGGTACTGAATGAAAACCTTTTTCTACATAACACCCTGTTTGGATGGAGGTAAATGGATGGAAGGGAAGGTAAAATTTCAATTTTACTTCGTTTGGGAGTTTTTTTTGGGGAGGTTAGAGGATGGAAGGGGGTGTAAAATTTGGTCACTTTTGTTAACCTCCGATTTGGGAGGTAACCGGTGTAAATGAGAATGTGTGTTAAATTTTTCAATGTAAAAAGACAATTATACCCCTCCCACACTCAAATCAATGGCTGAGATACACTCTCGTTCAATGTAAAAAGACAATTATACCCCTCCCACACAAAGTTACTTCTGTTCCCCTTACTAAACTCCCAAACAACATTTTATCTTTTCACTTCCATTCCCTACCTTTCCTTTCCGTTCCTTTACTTAGTGAACTCCCAAACAGAGTGTTAGAAAACCCCCAAACAAAGTGGAAGTATTGGGTTAAAAAAAAAGTTTTCTAGCAGGATTTAGCTCTCCGTCCCTCACAGATGTCAGTTACAGCAATAATGTAAAATCCAACAACTAACAACACATGGTGGTAAACAAAATATCAACCACTTTAAATTGATGACAGACTTGTCAGTACCCTTGCATGCCTGCTGTATAAAAATTCATATCCAAACATACATCTAGGTAAGTCTAACATAAATACCACCAAATGTGTCAATAAGGTGACAGGTCCACATCTCTCAACAAATAATACTTTTCACTTTTACTATTAAACTTTTATATCAGGTCTATTTTCAGGCTAAAATCCAAATGGGTTAACTTCATCCTTGCAACAGGTAGATCCAATTTTCTAACTAGCAAAAAGAAATCTCCATAAAACACCTACCGGTTCTTGACCTAATATCTTCCTCATGAGAGAAATTAAAATCAATTTATTTATCTCAGGCCCTCTTGTATAAGTAAATTATTTATTTATTTATTTGCTGGGAACCATTACGCATTTTTCTGATGACAACTTAATACCAAGTTAATCTCCAAATTTATCAAATAACCAGTTTCGTTAGAAAAAGGGAAAAGTTCTGAGGTACGATGTTGTCAACAGAGACACTGGTTCCCAATATCAATAATCCTTCTAAATTTTCATATCATTTTAGGCCAAAATCCTAATTCATTTAAAAAACTACCTGAAATTTCCTTATCAAGCAGAATCAAAGCGCAATTCACTATGCAACAACAATTATATAATCCCAAACACTTAAATAACAAAACCCCCCCAAAATCATCAAACTCGATCACTGATTTCAACCAAAAACGCCAAAAGTTGAGACCTAAATCAAGAAATAAACTTCCAACAAGCTCAAGGAGCATCAAGGCAACGAAAACTGCACCAAAATTACTAACCATCAAGATCAACATCTCCTTTACACAATTTACAAGAAACCATAGAAACAGTCGAAATTAACAACTTTAACTTACGTAGGTAATCTACATCGACCGATGGAAAGAAGACTTCAATCATACACAGACCGCCGGCGTGGTAACGCCACGTCGGCATATCGGACACGCCGGCGATCTCATCAGCCACCGATCAACACAGTCCCTATGAAACGAGTGCCCGCACGGCGGAAGATTCCGGCACCGATCCCCGTCCCTAAACCCCTCCAAACAAACCGAGCAATCCGTCGATGACGTCATCGCCGCCGATGAGCAGAATCCAAAGGACGGCATAGCCTTCAGATCTCGAGGCGAGAGGCCGAAGGAGTTAGGGTTAGGGATAGGGTTAGGGTTTGGGGAGCGGTTGAGGATGCGGCGGCGGCGGCGGCGGAGGGCTCGGCCGGCGACGAAGAGGTGGAGGAGGAGGAGGGCGGCGACGCCGGCGAAGAGGAAGAAGAGGGAGAGGGCGACGGCCATGACGATGGCTTGGAGGACGAAGGAGAGGATCCGGGCACCGCCCCGGGGTTTTGAGGCCGGTAGCCGGACCTCGGGGTCCGTTGGGATCGGACGGTCGAGATCGAACTCGGATCCCATTGGAGCTCCGTACTCGTTCGTCATCGATTAGGTTTTCGTGACTGAAAAAGGCCGCCGAATTTGGGGGGGGGCTCACATCGCGGAGAGTGGGATACGATGTCTCGCGGGATACGATAGGATACGTTTTGATTAGGAAAGGAGGGGCGGGATTGTTACACGTGGATGAGATTGGTTGCTGACTATTTCAGAGTCGGTAGTTTCTGAGGGATAGGGGAAACGAGAGGAGAAGAGTCGTTTGTGCGTTGACTGAACAGGCGGTTTCGGGGTAAAGGCGGCACGTATATACTTTTAGTTGCCCGCGTAGAAAATTAAAAGCCGCTTGTTCTCGCAGAGAGGCGCATAACAATTCTATGCAGGAAATAGCATAGATTTTTTCCGTGCGTGAGGACCGCCCCTGGTTTTGGATTTGCTGACGGATCCCGTTTGTGGTTTGCGTGCCCCAGTAATAACGTACCGTTATCATGATACCGCTCTCCAATTTGAATAATCGAAAATGGACAGAATATCTTACCTCTTCTGACGTCACACGGTGATATGTCGTTAAAAGATAACTCGTGTTATATTATTTTACATTGGTAGTTGCAGATAACGTTAACAGGGAGCATTTTTATTTTTATTCTTAAATTTTTTTTAATGCGTTTGACGCTTTAAACTCGTCCGAGAATTAAATTCAGACTGGCTTGTGTAATAAGGGCGTGTTTGATTGATTTCCTAGAATTAAAGAAAGAAAATAGGTTAAAGAAATTATTAAAAGTTATTTTCTACCTATTTTTTTAAAAAAAGTCATGAAATAGATTTCATTAAAATTGAGTCACATCATCCAATAATATAGTGACAACTCATCTCATCTCATCTTTTTTCTTACTTTTAAGGAGTGAACCAAACACAAGAAAAGAGACTGTTATAGGAAATATGTTTCTTACGATAGATTTCCTTTTTTTTACCAACCAAACAGCCCCTAAGAAAAGATCAAACCCAAAAATGACGGATCTACAGTGGGGGCAATATGGGCAATTCTGCCCGTACTTCCGACAAAGAACGAAATATACAATTAAAGTTAGCGAACGAGGATTTGTGATTTTGTTGGGTCCGTTGTCATTGTGAGCAAGGGAGGTGCAATGAGAACTAGGGTTTATGTTTTGATGTGAAGGAGAGAGGACGGAGATATGGAGGAGGCCAAGTCATTCTCGTGATCTGGTTCAAGAGGAAAAAGGCAGAGTTTTTTGTTTTTTTGTTTTTGTTTTTGTTTTTTTGCTGCGTTCCGCTAAGCTAGACAAGAAGATGAGATCATGTGGGTGTTAGTTGGAGTAGGGGTAGAAGGATAATTTTGGATGTCTGGTGGAGATTATTTGAGGAAATCATTCCACAATCTTTTAAACTCAATTTTTATTCATCATAAATTCTTTCTAACAGCAAAGAAAACTACAATCCAGTTTAAAATTCTATCTTTATTAAAATTTAAGATATAAATAAATTTCTTTTTTTTAGGTAAATGAATTTTTCCATTTAACCTGTAAGCGTTTGTGAACATGCATAATAAACTGGACATACCCAGTTAAACTATACAACCTCTAAGCAAAGAAAC